>SZWC01000146.1:148553-165207 GCA_023375785.1 Penium margaritaceum | reverse complement strand
AGAGCGTCACACTTTGGCACTAGAGCATCATACTTTGGCATTAGTGCGTCACACTTTGGCACAAGAGTGTCACACTTTGGCACTAGAGCCTCATAATTTGGCACTAGAGCGTCACACTTTGGCACTAGAGCTTCACACTTTGGCACTAGAGTGTCACACTTTGACACTAGATCATCACACTTTGGCACTAGAGGTTTACACTTTGGCACTAGAGCATCACACTTTGGCACTAGAGCATCACACTTTATCACTAGAGCATCATTCTTTGGCTATAGAGCATCACACTTTGGCTCTAGAGCTTCACACGTTTGCACTGGAGCGTCACACTTTGGCACTAGAGCTTCGCACTTTGGCACCAGGGCATCACACTTTGGCACTATAGCGTCACACTTTGGCACTAGAGCTTCACACTTTGGCACTAGAGCGTCACTCTTTGGCACTAAAGCTTCACAATTTGGCACTATAGCATCACACGTTGGCATTAGAGCTTTTCACTTCGGCACTGGAGCGTCACACTTTGGCACTAGAGAGTCACACTTTGAAAGTAGAGCATCACACTTTGGCACTTTAGCATCACACTTTGGTACTAGAGCTTCACACTTTGGCACTAGAGCGTCACACTTTGGCACTAGAGCGTCACACCTTGGCACTAGAGCATCACACTTTGGCACTAGAGCGTCACACTTTGGCATTAGCGCTTCACACTTTTGGCACTAGAGCGTCCCCCTTTGGCACTATAGCGTCACACTTTGGCACTAGAGCGTCACACGTTGGCATTAGAGCTTCACACTTTGGCACTAGAGCGTCACGCTTTGGCACTAGAGCGTCCCAATTTGGCACTTGAGCGTCACACTTTGGCACTAAAGCGTCATACCTTGGCACTAGAGTGTTACACTTTGGCACTAGAGCTTCACACTTTGGCACAAGCGTTACACTTTGGCACTAGAGCTTCACACTGTAGCACTAGAGCGTCACACTTTGGCACTAGAGCTTCACACCTTGGCACTATAGCATCACACTTTGGCACTAGAGTATCACACTTTGGCACTAGAGCATCACACTTTGGCACTAGAGCGTCACACGTTGGCACTAGAGCTTCACACTTTGGCACTAGAACGTCACACTTTGGCACTAGAGCATCACATTTTGGCACTAGAGCATCATACGTTGGCACTAGAGCTTCACCCTTTGGCACTAGAGCGTCACACTTTGGCACTAGATCTCCAAACTTTGGCACTAGAGCATCACACTTTGGAACTAGAGCGTCACACTTTGGCAGCAGAGCTTCACACATTGGCACTAGAGCGTCACACTTTGGCACTATAGCTTCACACTTTGGCACTATAGCCTCACTCTTTTGCACTATAGCATCAAACTTTGGAACTAGAGCATCACACTTCGACACTAGAGTGCACACTTTGGCACTAGAGCTTCACACTTTGGTACTAGAGCTCCACACTTTGGCACTAGAGTGTCCCACTTTGGCACTAGAGAAACACACTTTGGCACTATAGCGTCATCCTTTGGCACTAGGGCATCACACTTTGGCACCAGAGCGTCACACTTTGGCAATAGAGCATCACACTTTGGCACTGGAGCGTCACACTTTGGCACTAGAGCTTCACACTTTGGCACTAGAGCGTCACACTTTGGCACTAGAGCAACACACTTTGGCACTAGAGCAACACACTTTGGCACTAGAGCAACACACTTTGGCAGTAGAGCCTCATACTTTGGCACTCCAGCTTCACAATTTGGCACTAGAGCTTCACTCTTTGGCACTAGAGTGTAACACTTTAGCACTATATCTTCACACTTTGGCACTAGAGCATCACATGTTGGCACTAGAGCGTTACACTTTGGCGCTAGAGCGTCACACTCTGGCATTAGAGATTCACACTCTGGCACAAGAGCATCACACATTGGCACTAGAGCATCCTTCTTTGGCACAAGAGCGTCACACTTTGGCACTAGAGCGTTACACTTTGGCGCTAGAGCGTCACACTCTGGCATTAGAGATTCACACTCTGGCACAAGAGCATCACACATTGGCACTAGAGCATCCTTCTTTGGCACAAGAGCGTCACACTTTGGCACTAGAGTGTCACACTTTGGCACTAGAGCTTCACACTTTGGCACTAGAGCGTCACACTTTGGCACTAGAGCGTCACACGTTGGCACAAGAGCGTCACACATTGGCACTAGAGCGTCACACTTTGGCAGTAGATTGTCACACTTCGGTACTAGAGCTTCACACTTTGGCACTAGAGTGTCACACTTTGGCACTAGAGCGTCACACTTTGGCACTAAAGCGTCACACTCTGGCACTACAGCGTCACACGTTGGCACTGGAGCTTCACACTTTGGCACTAGAGCTTTGCACTTTGGCACTAGAGCGTCACACTTTGGGACTAGAGCTTCACACTTTGTCACTAGAGCGTCACATTTTGGCACTATAGCTTCACACTTTGTCACTAGAGCGTCACATTATGGAACTAGAGCTTCACACTTTGGCACTAGAGTGTCACACATTGGCACTAGAGTTTTAGGATTTGGCACTAGAGTATCACACTTTGGCACAAGAGCGTCACACTTTGGCACTGGAGTTTCACACTTAGGCACTAGAGTGTCACATTTTGGCACTAGAGCGTCACACTTTGGCACTAGAGCGTCACACTTTGGCACTAGAGCGTCACGCTTTAGTACTAGAGCGTCATAATTTGGCACTAGAGCTCCAAATTTTGGCACTAGAGCATCACACTTTGGCACTGGAGCGTCACACTTTGGCACTAAAGCTTCACACTTTGGCACTAGAGCGTCACACTTTAGCACTAGGGTGTCACACATTGGCACTAGAGTGTCACACTTTGGCACTAGATCTCCACACTTTGGCACTAGAGTGTCACACCTTGGCACTAGAGCGTCACACATTGGCACTAGAGATTAACATTTTGGCACTAGAGCGTCACACTTTGGCACTAGAGCTTTACACTTTGGCACTAGGGGGACACACTTTGGCACTAGAGCGTCACACCTTGGCACTAGATAATCACACTTTGGCAGAAGATCATCACACTTGGACACTAGAGCTTCACACTTTGTCACTAGAGCTCCACACCTTGGCACAAAAGCATCACACTTTGGCACTAAAGCATCACACTTTGGTACAAGAGCATCACACTTTGGCACCAGAGCGTCACACTATGGCACTAGATCGTCACACTTTGGTACTAGAGCGTCACACATTGTCAGTAGAGCATCAGACTTTGGCACTAGAGCGTCACACTTTGGCACTCTAGCTTCACACTTTGGCACTAGAGCGTAACACTTTGGCACTAGAGTATCACACTTTGGCAGTAGAGCGTCACATTTTGGCACTAGAGCTTCACACTTTGGCACTAGAGCGTAACACTTTGGCACTAGAGTATCACACTTTGGCAGTAGAGCGTCACATTTTGGCACTAGAGCGTCACACTTTGGCACTAGAGCGTCACATTTTGGCACTGGAGCGTCACACGTTGGCACTAGAGCGTCACACTATGGCACTAGAGCTTCACACTTTGGCAAAAGAGCGTCACACTTTGGCACTAGGGCTTCACATTTCGGCACTAGAGCATAATACTTTGGCACTAGAGCGTCACACTTTGGCACTAGAGCGTCACACTTTGGCACTAGAGCTTCACACTTTGGCATTAGAGCATCACACTTTGTCACTATGGCGTCACACTTTGGGACTAGAGCGTCACACTTTGGCACTAGAGCTTCACACTTTGGAACTAGAGCGTCACACTTTGGCACTAGAGTGTCACACATTGGCACTAGACTGTCACACTTTGGCACAAAAGCTTCACACTATGGCACTAGAGCATCACACTTTTGCACTAGAGCTCCACACTTTGGCACTAGAGCTCCATCCATCGGCACTAGAGCGTCACACTTTGAGACTATAGCGTCACACTTTGGTATTAGAGCGTCACACTTTGGCACTAGAGTATCACACTTTGGCAGTAGAGCGTCACACTTTGGCACTAGAGTATCACACTTTGGCAGTAGAGCGTCACACTTTGGCACTAGAGTATCACACTTTGGCAGTAGAGCGTCACACTTTGGCACTAGAGTATCACACTTTGGCAGTAGAGCGTCACACTTTGGCACTAGAGTATCACACTTTGGCAGTAGAGCGTCACACTTTGGCACTAGAGTATCACACTTTGGCAGTAGAGCGTCACACTTTGGCACTAGAGTATCACACTTTGGCAGTAGAGCGTCACACTTTGGCACTAGAGTATCACACTTTGGCAGTAGAGCGTCACACTTTGGCACTAGAGTATCACACTTTGGCAGTAGAGCGTCACACTTTGGCACTAGAGTATCACACTTTGGCAGTAGAGCGTCACACTTTGGCACTAGAGTATCACACTTTGGCAGTAGAGCGTCACACTTTGGCACTAGAGTATCACACTTTGGCAGTAGAGCGTCACACTTTGGCACTAGAGTATCACACTTTGGCAGTAGAGCGTCACACTTTGGCACTAGAGTATCACACTTTGGCAGTAGAGCGTCACACTTTGGCACTAGAGTATCACACTTTGGCAGTAGAGCGTCACACTTTGGCACTAGAGTATCACACTTTGGCAGTAGAGCGTCACACTTTGGCACTAGAGTATCACACTTTGGCAGTAGAGCGTCACACTTTGGCACTAGAGTATCACACTTTGGCAGTAGAGCGTCACACTTTGGCACTAGAGTATCACACTTTGGCAGTAGAGCGTCACACTTTGGCACTAGAGTATCACACTTTGGCAGTAGAGCGTCACACTTTGGCACTAGAGAGTCACACTCTGGCACTAGAGCTTCACACTTTGGCATTAGAGCATCACATTCTGGCACTAGAGCGTCACACTTTGGCACTAGAGCGTCATACTTTGGCACTTGAGCTTCACACTTTAGCACTAGAGCGTCACACTTTGGCACTAGAGCTTCACACTTCAGCACTATAGCATAACATTTTTGCACTAGAGTGTCACACTTTGGCACTAGAGCACCACAATTTGGCACTAGAGCGTCATACTTTGGCACTAGAGCGTCACACTTTGGCACTAGAGCGTCACACTTTGGAACTAGAGTATCACATGTTGGCACTAGAGCTTCACCATTTGGCACTATAACTTCACACTTCGTCACTAGAGTGTCATATTTTGGCACTATCTCTTCACACTTTGGCACTAGAGCGTCACATTTTGGCACTAGAGCGTCAGACTTTGGCACTAGAGTTTCAAACTTTGGCACTAGAGCGTCACACCTTGGCACTAGATTGTCACACTTTGGCACTAGAGCTTCACACTTTGGCACTAGAGCTCCACGGTTTGGCACTAGGGCGTCACAATTTGGCACTATAGCGTCACATGTTGGCACTAAGGTGTCACACTTTGGCACTAGAGCTTCGCACTCTGGCACTGGAGCGTCACAATTTGCCTCTAGAGTGTCACACTTTGGCACTAGAGCGTCACACTTTGGCATCAGAGCGTCACACTTCGGCACTGGAGTGTCACACTTTGGCACCGGAGAGTCACACTTTGACACTAGAGCGTCACACTTTGGCACTAGACCGTCACACTTTGGCACTAGAGCTTCACACTTTGGCACTAGAGCATCACACTTTGGCACTAGAGCGTCACACTTTGGCACTAGAGCGTCACACTTTGTCAGTAGAGCATCAGACTTTGGCACTAGAGCGTCACACTTTGGCACTCTAGCTTCACACTTTGGCACTAGAGCGTAACACTTTGGCACTAGAGTATCACACTTTGGCAGTAGAGCGTCACACTTTGGCACTAGAGCGTAACACTTTGGCACTAGAGTATCACACTTTGGCAGTAGAGCGTCACATTTTGGCACTAGAGCGTCACACTTTGGCACTAGAGCGTCACATTTTGTCACTTGACCTTCACACTTTGGCACTAGAGCTTCACACTTTGGCATTAGAGCATCAAACTTTGTCACTATGGCGTCACACTTTGGGACTAGAGCGTCACACTTTGGCACTAGAGCTTCACACTTTGGAACTAGAGCGTCACACTTTGGCACTAGAGTGTCACACATTGGCACTAGACTGTCACACTTTGGCACAAGAGCTTCACACTATGGCACTAGAGCATCACACTTTTGCACTAGAGCTCCACACTTTGGCACTAGAGCTCCATCCATCGGCACTAGAGCGTCACACTTTGAGACTATAGCGTCACACTTTGGTATTAGAGCGTCACACTTTGGCACTAGACCGTCACACTTTGGCACTAGAGCTTCACACTATGGCACTAGAGCATCACACTTTGGCACTATGGCGTCACACTTTGGGACTAGAGCGTCACACTTTGGCACTAGAGCCTCACACTTTGGCACTAGAGCTTCACACATTGGCACTAGAACATCACACTTTGGCACTATAGCGTCACACTTCGGCACTGGAGTGTCACACTTTGGCACCAGAGCGTCACACTTTGGCACTAGAGCGTCACACTTTGGCACTAGAGCCTCACACATTGACACTAGAGCTTCACACATTGGCACTAGAACATCACACTTTGGCACGATAGCGTCACACTTTGGTACTAGAGTGTCACACTTTGGCACTAAAGCGTCACATTTTGGCACTAGATCGTCAAACTTTGGCACTGGATCTTAACAATTTGGCACTATAGCTTCACACTTTGGCACTAGAGAGTCACACTCTGGCACTAGAGCTTCACACTTTGGCATTAGAGCATCACATTCTGGCACTAGAGCGTCACACTTTGGCACTAGAGCGTCATACTTTGGCACTTGAGCTTCACACTTTGGCACTAGAGCGTCACACTTTGGCACTATAGCAGCACACTTTGGCACTAGAGCTTCACACTTTGGCACTAGAGCGTCAAACTTTGGCACTAGAGCTTCACACTTTGGCACTAGAGCTACACACTTATGCACTAGAGCGTCACACGTTGGCACTGGAGCGTCACAATTTGGCACGAGAGCGGCATGCTTTGGCACTAGAGGGTCACTCTTTGGCCCTAGAGCATCACACTTTGGTACTAGGGTGTCACAATTTGGCACTAGAGAATCACACTTTGGCACTAGAGCGTCACAGTTTGACACTTGTTTGTCACACTTTGGCACTAGAGCGTCACACGTTGGCACAAGCGTGTCACACTTTGGCACCATAGCCTCACATTTGGGCACTAGAGCGTCACACTTTGGCACTTGAACATCGTAATTTGGCACTAGAGAGTCACAATCTGGACCAAGAGGTCTTACTTTGGTACTAGAGTATCATACATTGGCACTAGAGCTTCACACCTTGGCACTAGAGCTTCCCACGCTGGCACTAGAGCGTCACACTTTGGCGCTAGAGCGTCACACTTTGATGCTAGGGCGGCACACTTTGGCACTGGAGCGTCACACTTTGGCACTGGAGCGTCACACTTTGGCACTAGAGCATCACACTTTGGCACAAGAGCGTCACACTTTGGCACTAGAGCGTCACACTTTGGCACTAGAGTGTCACACTTTGGCACTAGAGTGTCATACTCTGGCACTAGAGCTTCACACTTTGGCACTAAGGTGTCACATTTTGGCACTAGAGCGTCACACTTTGCCACACGAGCGTCACACCTTGGCACTAGAGCGTCACACTTTGGCACTAGAGCTTCAGACTTTGGCAGTAGAGCATCACACTTTGGCACTAGAGAATCACACTTTTGCACTAGAGCATCACACTTTGGCACTAGAGCTTCACACTTTGGCACTAAAGCGTCATACTTTGGCACTAGAGCTTCCCACTTCCGCACTAGAGCGTCAAACTTTGGAACTAGAGCGTCACACTTTGGCACTAGAGCGTCACACTTTGGCACTAGAGCTTCACACTTTGACACTAGAGCGTCACACTTTGGCAGTATATTGTCACACTTTGGCACTAGTACTTCGCACATTGGCACTAGAGCGTCATACTTGGCACTAGAGCATCCCACTTTGGCACTAGAGTGTCACACATTGGCACTATAGCGTCACAATTTGGTACTAGAGCGTTACACTTTGGCACAAGAACTTCACACTTTGGCACTGGAGCGTCACACTTTGGTACTAGAGGTTCACACTTTGGCACTAAAGCGTCACACTTAGGTACTAGAGCGTCACACTTTGGCACTAGAGCATCACACTTTGGAGCTAGATCATCACACGTGGGCACTAGAGCTCCAAACATTGGTACTAGAACGTCACACGTTGGCACTAGAGCGTTACATGTTGGCACTAGAGCATCATACTTTGGCACTAGAGCTTCACGCTTTGGCACTACAACGTCACTTTTTGGTACTAGAGTGTCACAACCCTGGAACTAGAGCGTCACACTTTGGCACTAGAGCTTCACACTTTGGCACTAGAGCATCAAACTTTGGCACTAGAGCGTCACACTTTGACACTAGAGCGTCACACTTTGGCACTAGAGCATCACAGATTTGTACAAGATCGTCACACGTTGGCACTAGAGCATCACTCTTTGGCACTGGAGCTTCACACTTTGGCACTAGAGCGTCACCGTTTGGCACTAGAGCGTCACCCTTTGGTACTAGAGCATCACACTTTGGCACTGGAGCGTCACACGTTGGCACAAGAGCTTCACACTTTGGCACCAAAGATCCACACATTGGCACTAAAGCGTCATAATTTGGCACTAGAGCGTCACACTTTGGCACTAGAGTGTCACACTTTGGCACTAGAGCATCACACTTTGGCACTAGAGCGTCACACTTAGGAACTAGTGCGTCACACTTTGGCACTAGATCGTCAAACTTTGGCACTGGAGCATCACACTTTGGCATTATAGCATCAAACACTGGCACTAGAGCTTCACACTTTGGCACTGGAGTGTCACACTTTGGCACTAGAGTGTGACACTTTGGCACTATAGCTTCACACTTTGGCACTAGAGTGTCATACTTTGGCACTAGAGCTTCACACTTTGGCACTAGAGCTTCACACTTTGGCACTAGAGCTCCACACTTTGGCACTATAGCATCACACTTTGGCACTAGAGAGTTACACTTGTGCACTATAGCGTCACACTTTGGCACTAGAGGTTCACAACTTGGCCCTAGAGCATCACACTTTGGCACTAGAGCGTCACACTTTGGCACTATAGCATCACACTTTATCACTAGAACTTTACACTTTGACACTCGAGCTTCACACTTTGGCACAAGAGCTTCACACTTTGGCACTAGAGCATCACACTTTGGCACTATAGCATCACACTTTGGCACTAGATCGTCACACTTAGGCACTAGAGAGTCACACTTTGGCACAAGAGCGTCACACTTTGGCACTAGAGCGTCACAATTTGGCACTAGAGCGTCACACTTTGGCACTAGAGCGTCACACTTTGGCACTAGAGCGTCACACTTTGGCAGTAGGTCGTCACACTTTGGTACTAGAGTTTCATACTTTGGCAATAGAGCGTCACACTTTGGCACCAGAGCTCCACACTTTGCCACTAGAGCGTCACACTTTGGAACTACAGCATTACACTTTGGTACTAGAGCGTCACACTTTGGCACTAGAGGGCAACACTTTGGCCCTAGAGCATCACACTTTGGCACTAGAGCATCACACTTTGGCACTATAGCATCACACTTTACCACTAAAGCTTCACACTTTGGCACGAGAGCTTCACACTTTGGTGCAAGAGCTCTAGACTTTGGCACTAGAGCATCACACTTTGGCACTATAGCATCACTCTTTGGCACTAGAGCGTCACATTTTGGCACTAGAGTGTCACACTTTGGCACTAGAGCATCACAATTTGGCACAAGAGTGTCACAAGTTGGCAATAGAGCTTCACACTTTGGCACTAGAGCGTCACACTTTGGCACAAGAGTGTCACGCTTTGCCACTTGAGCAACGGACTTTGGCACTAGAGCCTCATACTTTGGCACTACAGCTTCACAATTTTGGCACTATAGCTTCACTATTTGGCACTAGAGTGTCACACTTGAGTACTATAACTTCACCCGTTGGCACTAGAGTATCACATTTTGGCAGTATAGCGTTACACTTTGGCGCTAGAGCGTCACACATTGGCATTAGAGATTCACACTTTGGCACAAGAAAATCACACTTTGGCACTAGAGCATCCTACTTTGGCACAAGAGCGTCACACTTTGGCCCTAGAGAGTCACACTTTGGCACTAGAGCTTCACAATTCGGCACTAGAGCGTCACACTTTGGCATTAGAGCGTCATACTTTGGCACTGGAGCATCACACTTTGGCACTGGATCGTCACACTTTGGCAGTAGGTCGTCACACTTCGGTACTAGAGCTTCACACTTTGGCACTAGAGCATCACGCTTTAGCACTAGAGCTCCACACTTTAGCACTAGAGCGCCGCACTTTGGCACTAGAGCGTTACACTTTGGCAGTAGAGTGTCACATGTTGGAACTATAGGGTCACACTTTGGCCCTATAGCATCACACTTTGGCACTAGAGCGTCACACTTTGGCACTATAGCATCACACTTTAGCACTAGAGCTTCACACAATGGCACTAGAGCTTAACACTTTGGTACAAGAGCTCCATACTTTGGCACTAGAGCATCACACTTTGGCACTATAGCATCACACTTTGGCACTAGAGCGTCACACTTTGGCACTATAGTCTCACACTTTGGCACTATAGCATCACACTTTGACACTAGAGCGTCACACGTTGGCACTAGAGTGTCACACTTTGGCACTAGAGCGTCACACTTTGGCACAAGAGTGTCACACTTTGGCAATAGAGCTTCACACTTTGGCACTAGAGCGTCACACTTTGGCACCAGAGCGTCACACTTTGGCACTTGAGCGTCACACTTTGGCACTAGAGCGTCAACCTCTGGAACTATAGGTCTTACTTTGGCACTAGAGTATCATACTTTGGCACTAGAGCTTCACATCTTGGCATTAGAGCTTCCCCCTTTGGCACTAGAGCGTCACACTTTAACACTAGACCGTCACACTTTGATACTAGGGCGGCACACTTTGGCACTGGAGCGTCACATTTTGGCACTAGTGTGTCACACTTTGGCACTATAGTGTCACACTTTGGCACTAGAGCAACACACTTTGGCAGTAGAGCCTCATACTTTGGCACTCCAGCTTCAGAATTTGGCACTAGAGCTTCACTCTTTGGCACTAGATTGTAACACTTTAGCACTATATCTTCACACTTTGGCACTAGAGCATCACATGTTGGCACTAGAGCGTTACACTTTGGCGCTAGAGCGTCACACTCTGGCATTAGAGATTCACACTCTGGCACAAGAGCATCACACATTGGCACTAGAGCATCCTACTTTGGCACGAGAGCGTCACACTTTGGAAATAGAGTGTCACACTTTGGCACTAGAGCTTCACACTTTGGCACTAGAGCGTCACACTTTGGCACTAGAGCGTCACACGTCGGCACAAGAGCGTCACACATTGGCACTAGAGCGTCACACTTTGGCAGTAGATCGTCACACTTCGGTACTAGAGCTTCACACTTTGGCACTAGAGTGTCACACTTTGGCACTAGAGCGTCACACTTTGGCACTAAAGCGTCACACTCTGGCACTAGAGCGTCACACGTTGGCACTGGAGCTTCACACTTTGGCACTAGAGCTTTGCACTTTGGCACTAGAGCGTCACACTTTGGCACTAGAGCTTCACACTTTGTCACTAGAGCGTCACATTTTGGCACTATAGCTTCACACTTGGTCACTAGAGCGTCACATTATGGAACTAGAGCTTCACACTTTGGCACTAGAGTGTAACACATTGGCACTAGAGTTTTTTAATTTGGCACTAGAGTATCACACTTTGGCACAAAAGCGTCACACTTTGGCACTGGAGTTTCACACTTAGGCACTAGAGTGTCACATTTTGGCACTAGAGCGTCACACTTTGGCACTATAGTGTCACACGTTGGCACTAGAGCGTCACACTTTGGCACTATAGCATCACACTTTGGCACTAGAGCGTCACACTTTGGCACTAGAGCGTCACCCTTTGGCACTATAGCTCCACGCTTTGGCACTAGAGCGTCACACTTTTGCACTAGAGCGTCACACTTTGGCACTAGAGCGTCACACTTTGGCACTAGAGCGTCACGCTTTAGCACTAGAGCGTCATAATTTGGCAATAGAGCTCCAAATTTTGGCACTAGAGCGTCACACTTTGGCACTTGTGCATCACACTTTGGTACTAGAGCGTCACACTTTGGCACTAGAGCGTCACCCTTTGGCACAAGAGCGTCACACGTTGGGACTAGAGCGTCACACTTTGGCACTAGAGCGTCACCCTTTGGCACAAGAGCGTCACACGTTGGGACTAGAGCGTCACACTTTGGCACTAGAGCGTCACCCTTTGGCACAAGAGCGTCACACGTTGGGACTAGAGCGTCACACTTTGGCACTAGAGCGTCACCCTTTGGCACAAGAGCGTCACACGTTGGGACTAGAGCGTCACACTTTGGCACTAGAGCGTCACCCTTTGGCACAAGAGCGTCACACGTTGGGACTAGAGCGTCACACTTTGGCACTAGAGCGTCACCCTTTGGCACAAGAGCGTCACACGTTGGGACTAGAGCGTCACACTTTGGCACTAGAGCGTCACCCTTTGGCACAAGAGCGTCACACGTTGGGACTAGAGCGTCACACTTTGGCACTAGAGCGTCACCCTTTGGCACAAGAGCGTCACACGTTGGGACTAGAGCGTCACACTTTGGCACTAGAGCGTCACCCTTTGGCACAAGAGCGTCACACGTTGGGACTAGAGCGTCACACTTTGGCACTAGAGCGTCACCCTTTGGCACAAGAGCGTCACACGTTGGGACTAGAGCGTCACACTTTGGCACTAGAGCGTCACCCTTTGGCACAAGAGCGTCACACGTTGGGACTAGAGCGTCACACTTTGGCACTAGAGCGTCACCCTTTGGCACAAGAGCGTCACACGTTGGGACTAGAGCGTCACACTTTGGCACTAGAGCGTCACCCTTTGGCACAAGAGCGTCACACGTTGGGACTAGAGCGTCACACTTTGGCACTAGAGCGTCACCCTTTGGCACAAGAGCGTCACACGTTGGGACTAGAGCGTCACACTTTGGCACTAGAGCGTCACCCTTTGGCACAAGAGCGTCACACGTTGGGACTAGAGCGTCACACTTTGGCACTAGAGCGTCACCCTTTGGCACAAGAGCGTCACACGTTGGGACTAGAGCGTCACACTTTGGCACTAGAGCGTCACCCTTTGGCACAAGAGCGTCACACGTTGGGACTAGAGCGTCACACTTTGGCACTAGAGCGTCACACATTGACACTAGAGCTTCACACATTGGCACTAGAGCATCACACTTTGGCACGATAGCGTCACACTTTGGTACTAGAGTGTCACACTTTGGCACTAAAGCGTCACATTTTGGCACTAGATCGTCACACTTTGGCACTGGATCTTAACACTTTGGCACTATAGCTTCACACTTTGGCACTAAAGCGTCACACTCTGGCACTAGAGCTTCACACTTTGGCATTACAGCATCACATTCTGGCACTAGAGCGTCACACTTTGGCACTAGAGCGTCATACTTTGCCACTTGAGCTTCACACTTTGGCACTAGAGCGTCACACTTTGGCACTAGAGCTTCACACTTCAGCACTATAGCATAACACTTTTGCACTAGAGCGTCACACTTTGGCACTAGAGCACCACAATTTGGCACTAGAGCGTCATACTTTGGCACTAGAGCGTCACACTTTGGCACTAGAGCGTCACACTTTGGAACAAGAGTATCACATGTTGGCACTCGAGCTTCACCATTTAGCACTATAACTTCACACTTCGTCACTAGAGTGTCATATTTTGGCACTATCTCTTCACACTTTGGCACTAGAGCGTCACACTTTGGCACTAGAGCGTCAGACTTTGGCACTAGAGTTTCAAACTTTGGCACTAGAGCAACACACCTTGGCACTAGAGTGTCACACTTTGGCACTAGAGCTTCACACTTTGGCACTAGAGCTCCACGGTTTGGCACTAGGGCATCACAATTTGGCACTATAGCGTCACATGTTGGCACTAAGGTGTCACACTTTGGCACTAGAGCTTCGCACTCTAGCACTGGAGCGTCACACTTTGCCTCTAGAGTGTCACACTTTGGCACTAGAGCGTCACACTTTGGCATCAGAGCGTCACACTTCGGCACTGGAGTGTCACACTTTGGCACCGGAGAGTCACACTTTGACACTAGAGCGTCACATTTTGGGACTAGACCGTCACACTTTGGCACTAGAGCTTCACACTTTGGCACTAGAGCATCACACTTTGGCACTAGAGCGTCACACTTTGGCACTAGAGCGTCACACTTTGTCAGTAGAGCGTCAGACTTTGGCACTAGAGCGTCACACTTTGGCACTCTAGCTTCACACTTTGGCACTAGAGCGTAACACTTTGGCAGTAGAGTATCACACTTTGGTAGTAGAGCGTCACACTTTGGCACTAGAGCGTCACACTTTGGCACTAGAGCGTGACAATTTGGTACTGGAGCGTCACACGTTGGCACTAGAGCGTCACACTATGGCACTAGAGCTTCACACTTTGGCACAAGAGCGTCACACTTTGGCACTAGGGCTTCACATTTCGGCACTAGAGCATAATACTTTGGCACTAGAGCGTCACACTTTGGCACTAGAGGGTCACACTTTGGCACTAGAGCTTCACACTTTGGCACTAGAGCGTCGCACGTATGCACTAGAGCGTCACACATTGGCACTAGAGCATCACGCTTTGGCACTTGAACTTCACCATTTCGCACTAGAGCTTAACACTTCGTCACTAGAGTGTCACATTTTGGCACTAGATCTTCACACTTTGGCAATAGAGCGTCACACCTTGGTACTAGAGCATCAGACTTTGGCAGTAGAGCGTCACACTTTGGCACTAGAGCGTCACACTTTGGCACTAGAGTTTCGGACTTTGGCACTAGAGCGTCACACTTTGGCACTAGAGCGTCACACTTTGGCACTATATCGTTACACTTTGGCACTGGACCGTCACACTCTGGCACTAGAGTGTCACCCTTTGGCACTAAAGCGTCACACTCTGGCACTAGGGCGTCACACTTTGGCACTAGAGCTCCAAACTTTGGCACTTGAGCTTCACACTTTGGCATTAGAGCGTCACACTTTGGTACTAGAGCGTCACACTGTGGCACTAGAGCTTCGCACTTTGGCAGTAGAGCATCACACTTTGCTACTAGAGTGTCACACTTTGGCACTAGAGCGTCACACTTCGGCACTATAGCGTCACACTTCGGCACTCGAGTGTCACACTTCGGCACCTGAGCATCACACGTTGACACTAGAGCGTCACACTTTGGCACTAGAGCATCACACTTTGGCACTAGAGCTTCACACTTTGGCACTAGAGCATCACACTTTGGCACTATAGCGTCACACTTTGGTACTAGAATGTCAAAATTTGGCACTAAAGCGTCACACTTTGGCACTGGAGCGTTACACTTTGCCCCTGGAGCGTCACACTTTGGCACTATACATTCACACTTTGGAACTAGAGCTTCACACTTTGGCACTGGAGCGTCACACTTTGGCACTAGAGCTTCACACATTGGCACTAGAGCGTCACATTTTGGCACTAGAGCGGTACAATTTGGCACTAGAGCGTCACGCTTTGGCACTAGAGCTTCACACTTTGGCACTAGATCGTCACACTTTGACACTAGAGCTTCACACCTCGGCACTAGAGCATAACACTTTGGCACTAGAGCATCACACTTTGGCACTAGAGCGCCATACTTTAGCACTAGAGCGTCATACTTTGGCACTAGAGCTTCACACTTTGGCACTAGAGCGTCACACTTATGCACTAGAATGTCACACTTTGGCACCAGAGCATCACACTTTGGCACTAGAGAGCCACACTTTGGCACTAGAGCTTCATCCTTTGGCACTAGAGCTTCACACTTCGTCACTAGAATGTCACATGTTGGCACTATACATTCACACTTTGGCACTATAGCGTCACATTTTAGCACTAGAGCGTCAGATTTTGGCACTAGAGCGTCACACTTTGGCACTAGATTGAAACACTTTGGCACTAGAGTTTCGGACCTTGGCACTAGAGCGTCACACTTTGGCACTAGAACGTCACACTTTGGTACTACAGCTTCACACTTTGGCACTAGAGCTCCACAATTTGGCACTAGATCGTCACAATGTGGCACTGTAGCGTCACACGTTGGCACTAGAGTGTCACACTTTGGCACTAGAGCTTTGCACTTTGGTAATAGAGCGTCACACTTTGCCACTAGAGTGTCACACTTTGGCACTAGAGCGTCACACTTTGGCACTAGAGCGTCACACTTCGACACTGGAGTGTCACACGTTGGCACCAGAGTGTCACACTTTGGCACTAGAGCGTCACACTTTGGCACTAGAGCGTCACACTTTGGCACTAGAGTTTCACACTTTGGCACTAGAGCATCACACTTTGGCACTAGAGCATCACACTTTGGTACTAGAGTGTCACACTTTGGCACTAAAGCGTCACACTTTGGCACTAGAGTGTCACACTTTGGCACTAGAG
>SZWC01000146.1:122712-142885 GCA_023375785.1 Penium margaritaceum | reverse complement strand
GCGAACAGATTATTCATCCTACAACGGCTGATCAGCATGCGGGTGAATGAGGGCGAATCAATCCCCGATTTCCTACAGGAGTTTGAAGGACTCCTTGGCGAGGCTCGCCAAATGAACTGGGACCTTGACGAGAACATGCAAGCCATGATTCTCCTCATGGCGCTACCAGAGAGCTGGAGCCCGATGATCACCGTCATGGGCGGCTGGAAGGAGGACGACCTGACGTACACGGCAGTGTCCGAGTACGTGCAAAACGAGGCCATGCGCCGCAGCGGAAGTGAGGATAACTTCTCAGCCTATGCTGCACGGTACGGTGGCCGCGGGAGCAAAGGGTCAGCCTCTGGTCAGAAAGGCGGCAGCGGAAACGGTGGTGGCGGAGGCAACAATGGCGGCAAGGCTCCCAGGCGACAGGGTAACTGCTGCAATTGCGGCAAACCTGGGTACTGGGCAAGAGAGTGCAGGTCGCCAAAGAAGGAAGAAGGCGGAAGCGGTGGGAACAAAGGCAGCAAAAAGAGTGGCAAAGAATCTACCAACATGATGGCACAGAGCACGCCTCCAGAAAAAGGAGCGGCGCTGCTCAGGCCAGGAGCTTTTGGGGTTGACTCCGGCACCGATCATCACTCCAGCAACGACCAGGCTGGATTTGTCTCCATCGGCCTCACCGATCGGCGGTTCAGATGCGCCAACGGTAGCATCGTGAACGCAAAGGGTGTGGGTGACAAGCTGGTGAGCATCAGCCTCAATGGTGCGGAGAAGGATCTACGGCTACGTGACGTGGTGTACATGTCCTCCTTTGCGGCAAACCTTCTGTCGGTGTAAATAATAACGGACAACGACATGATGGTGGTGTTCACGCAGAAGAAGGCGGTCATCGTCAGGAACGAGGACATCAAGGTCCTCTACGCCAACAAAGATCTCGTGGCACAGGTTCCACGGGTTGACGGACTCTACGTACTGAAGACAACGGCAGCAAAGAGCTCGGAAAACGAGGGCCATGCGGGTGCAGCGGAGGCAGTGGTCTCGACATCCACGCAAGAGAGCACACCAACGAAAACTGAAAAAGCATCCTCTGCCGCAAAAGACGAAGACGATGATCTGTGGCTTCGACGATTTGGGCATGTGGCAAACAGCACGCTCCAAGTCATCCAGCAACAATAGCTGGTCCGTGGCATGGATGGTTGCAATAAGGATGCGGTTGGGTGTGGCAGCCTGTGTGAACCTTGCCTCCAAGGCAAGACCAAGCGAACGCACTTTGAGCGCAATGGTCGCCGCGCAGAATCAGCCCTTGACCTCATTCACACCGACATGTGCGGACCCTTTCGCACAGCGTCAAACGGTGGTAGCAAGTATTTTCTGACCTTCATAGATGACCACAGCCGCAAGGTGTGGATCTTCTTCCTCAAAGCAAAGGGAGAGGTCAGAGTTAAGTTGCAGGAGTTTGTCGCCATAGTGGAGCGGCAGACCGGAAAGAAAGTCAAAGCGATGCGAAGCGACAACGGTGGAGAGTACGAGGCATGCAAGGGCTGGTTGAGGCAACATGGGATCAGCCACCAGCCCACAACGCCTTACACACCGCAGAGCAATGGTGTTGCTGAACGGATGAATCAGACCATTCTCGTCATGGTGCGTAGCATGCTCTTCGATGCAAAGCATCCACCGCGGTTCTGGGCAGAAGCGGCAAGAACGGCATGCTATCTCGTCAACCTGACTCCTGCGGCTGCTCTGGGCAGGCGCGGAAAATAGAAGGGCAAGCAACAGATGACGCCACAAGAAGTTTGGTCAGGGAAGAAGCCGGACGCATCACACCTGAAAGTATTCGGCTGCACCGCATGGGCCAACGTCCAGGCGGGTGAGGGTGCCGGCAAGCTGGATTCAAGAGCACGAAAGTGCGTTATGGTGGGCTATGAGACGGCCCACAAGACATATCGCTTGTGGGACCTGGCAGGAAGAAGACTCATCACCAGCCGCGATGTAACCTTTGACGAGAGGAAACCAGGCAAGGAAGAGATGCTTGATTCCACGGAAGCTCCGCAACAGGGAGAGTGGTTGGTGCTGCTAGAGTCAGGAGATCAAGCTTCTGAAAACTGGCAAGTGGTGCCAGTATGGCAGGCCGTGAAGAAGAGTGGTGTGCCAGGGGGAGCGGCTGCGCAGGCTGACGCAGCGGCGAGCTCCGACACAGAGTCGGAGACGTCCGAGGCCTCTGAGACCAGCTCGGAGGCCAGTGGCTCTTCAAAAGAGGAAAATTTAACTCCAGGGCAGCCAACACCAAAGGAGCAACAGCATGGCAAACATCCACCAGCAATGCAACGCCGCAGCACACGACAAATAAAACAAACTCCATCATACGACGCTGACACTGGAAGCTGGACTGGACTGAGCTGGTCCTGTTTGGCTCAGGGAGAGCCACTCACTGTGGCTGAGGCGCTGGCAAGGCCCAATGCGGCCAAGTGGAAGGAGGCGGTGGACAGCGAGCTCGCATCCATCGAAGAAAATGGCACATGGGTGCTGGAGGACAGACCCGCTAACGCTCACATGGTGGGCTCAAAGTGGGTGCTCAGGTTGAAGCGGAAGCAAGATGATAGCATCGACAAGTACAAGGCAAGGGTCCTGGCAAAAGGGTTCTCACAACGCGCAGGGTCTGAGTACGATGAGACCTTCGCAACGGTTGTCACGTTTGCCTCCATCAGGTCCCTGCTTGCTGTCGCTGCCGCCAAAGACCTTCAGATCCACCACATGGATGTGAAGACAGCCTTCCTTTATGGGAAGCTCGACAAGGAGGTGCTAATGGAGGTACTAGAAGGTGTCAAAGCACCCGAGGGTAAGGTGTACAAGCTGGTGAAGGCGTTGTACGGGCTGGAACAGGCCCCACGGATCTGGTACAAGGAGATGGACAGCTTCATGGCTGAGATCTCCTTTGTACATTGCAAGAATGACCCTAGCGTCTATGTGTGCAAGGACGAACGTGGCTTGCTACTTGTGGCGTTGTACGTGGATGATCTTATCATGTGTTCTTCCTCGCAGGAGGCCCTCATGGACCTCAAGAAAAATCTGGCCAGCAGATTTAAGATGAAGGACATGGGACCTCTCGACTACTACCTCGGGATTGCTGTTCACCGCAACCGCAAAGCAGGCACCATTGAGCTCAACCAGACCAAGTACATCATGAACATCTTGAAGCGCTACAACATGGAATACTGCAAGCCCGTCAGCACCCCCATGCCCTTCGAGTGCAAGCTCTCCTCCTCCATGTCACCAAGCAACGAGGCAGACCGGCGGGAGATGCAAAACATTCCATACCAGTCCGCCGTTAGAAGCCTCATGTATGCAATGGTGGGAACACGACCTGACATTGGTTTTGCAGTGGGTCAGGTGAGCATGTTTGTGGCCAACCCTGGGCCAGAACATTGGCAAGTCGTGAAGCGGATTTTTTGCTACCTCAAAATGACTCGGCACGTCCGACTTCGGTTTGGAGGTCTAGAAGGATCAGACTTGATGCGGCTGACATGCTACACTGACGCGGACTGGGGAGAACGGATTGATGACAGGAAGTCCACCTCAGGGTTTGTCTGTCTTCTCAATGGTGGTGCGGTCTCGTGGGCAAGCAGGAAGTAGGACTGCGTCTCGCTTTCTACTGCTGAGGCAGAGTACATTGCACTCTCCGAATTGTGCAAGGAAACACAGTGGCTTCGCAGTTTGCTTGATGAGATCAAGGCACCACAAGAGGAAGCAACGGTCATCCGCATCGACAACCAAAGTGCCATGGCTATGGCAGAGGACAACATGATCTCCCGGCATACAAAGCACATCGATATTCAGTACCACTACCCACGTGACCTTATCGCCAAGGGTTTTGTGGAACTGGAGCACATCGCAACCAAGAAAATGCTTGCGGACTTCTTGACAAAGCCGCTAGACAGCGACTTGCATGTTGCAGGTGCTCGAGGAGTCGGCATGGTGGATGCAAGAGATGAGAACTAAAGACCAAGAAAATTGACATGCACAAACACAACCTAGAGCTACAGGTTCATGCCAAAGAAAAATACCACAGCAGGTGGCCTACGGTGCAAGGGAGAGATTGTTGTTCTCCTATGCCCCATGGCCACTGCTATGGCTTGACGGACAAGTTGGGCATGCACTGCTCCCTTGGAGTAAGTCCCCCAAACCTTGTTCGTGGTGCAAGTCCAAGCGAGACACCAGAAGTGTAGCGCAATGGATAGCATGTTGGACTTAGGGACAAGAGGTCCTGCGATCAAGCCTTGATGTGCGCAGGAGGTTTTTTGACCTTCTAGCACACGGGAAGTTTCTTAGACATTTCTCCACGCATGAGGAGAGTGCGCCACTTGGCGGTCAGTGGATGCGCCAATTGGCGGACTGGTGAGGTGGTGTGGAGTGACCACCCCAAAAGTGTCACTACCCACACACCTTAGAAGCCAGGCCTAGGACTATATGTACCAGGCTCATTCCTCATTGTAAATACACAATCTGGCCTTATATGCTCCTCACAGAGTTGTCCAACTAAGGAACAGTATAAAGAAGACACTGGTTGTTCTAAGCCCCAGGAGTTAGTCTTTGACTAGCACCTCGCGCGAAAGTGACCAAGTGTTAAGTGGACACAGTTGCTAGCAAGTGATTGCCTAGCAACTGCTCAGTGTGGAACCGTGATCCTGAGGGTGATATCTTCTCCTAGCAGAAATGCTAGGAGCGGACGACAGGTGCTATTGTGTCGGCCATGTTTTCTAGTCCGTTCGCCTCAGGCCGGTTGACACTTCCCACTTTGGCAATCAAGCATCACACTTTGGCACTAGAGCATCGCACATTGGCACTAGAGCGTTACACTTTGGAACTAGAGCTTCACACTTCAGCACAAGAGCATCAAACGTTGGCACTAGAGCGTCACACATTGGCACTAGAGCATCACAAATTGGCACCAGAGCTTCACACTTCGGCACTAGAGCGTCACACTTTGGCACTAGAGCGTCACACTTTAGCACTAGAGCTTCGCACTTTGGTACTAGAGCGTCACACTTTGGCACAAGAACTTCACACTTCGGCACTAGAGCATCGCAATCTGGCACTAGAGCGTCACACTTTTGCACTAGAGCGTCACACATTGGGACTAGAGCGTCACACTTTAGCACTTGAGCGTCACACGTTAGCACTAGAGCGTCACACTTTGGCACTAGAGTATCCCACTTGGGAACTATAGTGTCACACTTTGGCACTAGAGTGTCACATTTTGGCACTATAGCTTCACACTTTGGCAATAGAGCGTCATACTTTGGCACTAGAGCATAACACGTTGGCACTACAGCGTCAAATTTTGGAGCTGGAGCGTCACACTTTGGCACTACAGCGTCACACTTTGGCACTAAAGCGTCACACTTTGGCACTAGACAGTCACACTTTTGCACTAGAGTGTCACACTTTGGCACTAGAGCTTCATACTTTGGCACTAGAGAATCACACATTGGCACTATAGCGTCACACGTTGGCACTAGAGCATCACACTTTGGCACTAGTGTGTCACACATTGGCACTAGAGTGTCACACTTTGGCACTAGAGCGTCACACTTTGGCACAAGATCGTCACACTCTGGCACTACAACTTCACACTTTGGCACTAGAGCAGCACATTTTGGCACTAGAGCTTCACAATTTGACAATAGAGTATTATACGTTGGCACTAGAGCATCCCACTTTGGCACTAGAGTTTCACACTTTGGCACTAGAGCATCATACTTTGGCACTAGAGCGTCACACTTTGGTACTAGAGGTTCACACTTTGGTACTAGAGCGTCATAATTTGGCACTAGAGCTTTACACTTTGGCACTGGAGTTTCCCACCTTGGCACGAGAGCGTCACACTTTGGCACTATAGCATCACACTTTGGCTCTAGGGCATCACCCTTTGGCACTAGAGCGTCACACTTTGGCACTAGAGCGTCACACTTTGGCACAAGAGCATCACACTTTGGCACTAGAGCATCACACATTGGCACTAGAGCATCACACTTTGGCACTAGAGCATCACAATTTGGCAATAGGGCTTAACACTTTGGCACTATAGCTTCACAGTTTGGCACAAGAGCTCCGCACTTTTACAATAGAGCATCACACTTTGGCACTAGAGCGTCGCACTTTGGCACTAAAACGTCACACTTTGGCACTAGAGCGTCACACGTTGGCACTAGAGCATCACATGTTTGCACTATTGCCTCACACTTTGGCACTAAAGCTTCACACTTTGGAAGTAGAGCATCACACTTTGGCACTAAAGCATCACACTTTGGCACTAGAGCGTCACACTTTGGCACTAGAGCTCCACACTTTGGCACAAGAGCATCACACTTTGGTGCTAGAGCGTCACACTTTGACACTAGAGCTTTACACTTTGGCACTATAGCGTCACACTTTTGCACTAGAGCGTCACACTTTGGTACTATAGCGTCACACTTTGGCACTAGAGCTTCACACTTTGGCACTAGAGCGTCACAATTCGGCCCTAGCGCGTCACACTTTGGCACTAGAGCATCATACTCTGGCACTAGAGAGTCACACTTTGGCACTATAGCGTCACACTTTGGCTCTGGAGCGTCACACCTTGCCACTGAGCTCCAAACATTGGCACATTGCGTCACACTTTGGCACTAGAGTGTCACACTTTGGAACTAGAGCATCACACGTTGGCACTAGAGAAACACACTTTCGCACTAGATCTTCACACTTTGGTACCAGAGCGTCACACTTTGGCACTAGAGATTCACACTTTGGCACTAGACCTTCACACTTAGGCACTAGAGCGTCACACTTTGGCACTATAGCGTCACACTTTGGCACCAGAGCATCACACTTTGGTACTAGAGCGTCACACCTTGGCTCTAGAGCTTCACACTCCGGCACTATAGCGTCACACTTTGGCACTAGAGCGACATCTTTGGCACTAGAGCCTTACACTTTGGCACTAGAGCGTCACACTTTGGCACTAGACCTTCACACTTTGACACTAGAGCATCACACTTTGGCACTATAGCTTAACATGTTTGCACTAGAGCGTCACACGTGGGTACTAGAGCATCACACTTTTGCATTAGAGTGTCAGACTTTGGCACTAGAGCTTCACACTTTGGCACTAGAGTGTCACACGTTGGCACTAGAGCATCACACTTTGGCATGAGAGCGTCACTCTTTGGCACTAGAGCGACACAGTTTGGTACTAGAGCTTCACACTTTGGCACTAGAGCGTCATACTTTGGCACTAGGGCGTCATACTTTGCCACTAGACCTTCACACTTAGCACTAAAGCGTCACACACTCGCACTATAGCTTCACACTTTGGTACTAGAGTGTCAAACGTTGGCACTAGAGCGTCACACTTTGGAATTAGAGCGACACACTTTGGCACTAGAGCGTCACACTTTGGCACTAGAACGTCACACTTTGGCACTAGAGCATCACACTTTGGTACTAGAGCATCGCACTTTGGCACTAGAGCATCACACTTTGGCACTACAGCATCACCCTTTGGCATTAGAGCGTTACACTTTGGGACTAGAGCTCCACACTTTGGCAATAGCGCGTCACACTTTTGCACTAGAGCTTCACACTTTGCCACTAGACCATCACAGATTGGCACTAGAGCGTGACAGTTTGGCACTAGAACGTCACACCTTGGCACTAGAGCATCACACTTTGGCAGTTGAGCTTCACACTTTGGCACTAGAGCATCACACTTTGGCACTGAAACTCCACACTTTGGTACTAGAGCGTCAAACTTTGGCACTAGAGTGTCACACTTTGGCACTAGAGCGTCACACTTTGACACTAGAGCGTCACACTTTGGTACTAGAGCATCACACTATGGCACCAGAGCGTCACACTTTGACACTACAGCATCACACTTTGGCACTAGAGCTTCATACTTTGGCACTAGAGCGTCACACTTTGGCACAAGAGCATCACACTTTGGCAATAGAGCGTCACACTTTGGCACTAGAGATTCACACCTTGGCACTAGAGCGTCACACTTTGGCACTAGAGCTCCACACTTTGGCACTTGAGCGTCACACTTTGGCTCTGGAGTGTCACACTTTGGCACTAGAGCATCACACGTTGGCTTTGGAGCGTCACTTATTAGCACTTGATCGTCACACTTTGGCACTAGGGCATCACACATTTGGCACTAGAGCATCACACTTTGGCACTAGAGCTTCACACCTTGGCACTCGAGCGTCACACCCTGGCAATAGAGCGTCACACTTTTGCCAGAATAATGCAGAAGCAAGAACAGTAGTAGTAGAAGCAGGTAGAAGCGTCAGGACATGCAGGCGTACGGTAGTAGAGTGACATAGGCGAGAGCGGTCTGAGGAGTTGGTCGCGGGAGCTTATAGAGGCTTGAGAAGCGAGGTAGCTGAGGTAGGAAGGTTTATGTGAGAGAGAGTGCTGACGAGATGAGTGGTGGTTGGTGGAGTATGAGAGCTGAGCGACGGAGCGAAAGTGACAGAGCGAAGCATTGCGAGGGGCTGGCGAAGACAAAGAATGCGAGGGGCAAGCAGAGCAAAGACACGGCGGCGAAGCCGTGGAACCTAAGGGGAAGAGGATGGGTAGAATTGTCCTGGTTAAACTAGGGATGGAATGAACATCCTCCGTATATACAGCATAACAGGACAAAACAAGTATTAACGGATTCTTTCCGCTAGCTGGACGCGTGGCGACGTGGTCGCTTATTAGAGGCGGCTCGACTCTGGTGGAACGGTCATGACCGACCAGCCGTTGCCGAGGGAGGTTCGCTGTGGAACCTGAACCAGGATCGAGAGCTCGGATTATCCGAGGGGTGAAGAGCACATTGTCGGAGTCATATTTCTGACAGCCCCCCTGAGTCCGACAAGGGGAGAAGGCCTGAGTGCCTACAGGGCCTGAGTGTCCAAGTGTCGTTGTCTGATGGGGGGATTAACCACTCGACGGAGGGAGAGGATGATCACATTGCAGAGATTCGGGTTCCACGCTACTGCGACAATAGTGTGCCACATTGCGGCAACGGATGACACCTCCTAAATGATTATGTGGTAAACAGTATGGGTGGTATCTCCTAGGCACCTTTTTATGTCCTGTAAGGTTGTTGTGTATGCCCTTGGGGCACATCCGGGGTTGTCATAAACTCCTTCCTGGCAGAGGGAGAGCTGATACCCACGGAGGAAAGAGTGCTTTGTCTTAACTTGTATGCCACCATACCAGTCGTGGATGTTTTCTCCCAACTGATGAAGAACTGGAGTGTATGTCCAGACGAGGGCTTGTACTGCCATGATGGTCGGTTGTTGAGAGTGCATGGCAGTTGTTGGTGTCTGTTTACCAACAGGATTTCAGCAGGTTTGACCATTGTCCGGGTGCACTTGATTGACGAGAAGTGCTGAGTGATGGAATGGACACAGGGTGGAACCTCGTGTGCTGGGACTGATTTTCGGCGTGGACGCAGGTCGTCGCGACGTTGGCGATCCAACAGGGTGGATCCGCGTGCCGAGCTGATGACCGAAAAACGATGGATGGTTACAAGAGATTGATGATGGAGTGGGCGCAGGGACGAAACCACGTGCGCGACGGATGTTTTCGGCGTGGGCGTAGGTCGTCGCGGAATGGGCGATGCGACTGGGCGGATCCTTGTGCCGAACGGAGAGGAAGCGGATGATGGTGGAGGAACGATGGATGATGGAGTGGGCGCAGAGGCAAGACCACGTGTGCGATTTGCAATAGGGGAGTAGGATGTGGCAAGGGGAAGGCAGGTGCCAACGCGTCGCGAGAAATCTGCTGTTGGCATGGGTGTAGACTGCTGCGGAAATGGGCAACTAACTCGTGCAGGTCCTAGTGCCGTTCACAGTTGCTGATCATGATTGCTGAAGAGGAAGCTGATGATGGTGGAGTGGGCGCAGGGGTGAACCGCGTGCGCTGAAGGAAGTTTTGGCGTGGGCGCAGGTCGTCGCAGAAAAGGCGGTGCGACCGGGCGGATCCTTGTGCCGAGCTAGAAACGATTGCGGAAGTGGAGGAAGCGATTGATTGATGAGTAGGCGCAGGGGCGGAACCACGTGCGTGACGGAATGACGCTGATGGAGGTGATAGATGTAAAAGGCGGCGCGGATGATGTGGATGATGAAGAGACTGGGAGATGGCAGATGACGATGAGATGAGGTAGACTGCTGATGAAGTTGAAGAGGCTGGAGCGAGGAGGCCGAGGAGGACTGATGGCAGTAGATGGGGATGACGCGATGCTGATGGAGGAGGGCAGACGTAGGCAGATGTATAAGAGATGGGAGTTGATACTGCAGAGAGGTAGAGTGACACAACGACTTCTTCTTGCGTTCAAGAGAGTGACGGCTTGTTCCCCTGTTGGCTCGAAAATGGGACCAGTAAGACTGGTGGTGTCCGATATCCTGTTAGCTGGAAGAGGGTGTTGCGACAGAGGGAGTCAGGCAGCGTGCAGGTCCATTGGACCGCTGATGTCAGGAAAGTGACGGCTTGTTCCCCAATTGGCTCGTAAGTGAGAGCAGGAAGAGTGCAGGTGTCTGATATCCTGACGGCGGTAGTTTTGGCTGCAGCTGTTGAAGAGGCGAGGAGGCGATGCAAGAAGGTGGCTTGGAGGATGTTGATGATGGAGAGGGACAGACAAATGAGGCAGGAACGGGCGGCTGATAGAGCTGGGGAGACTGAAGCGAGGGAATGGTGATGGAGGCATATAGGAATAATGCGAGAAGTGAAGACTGAGGAGTGATGATGATGCTGGTGAAGAAAGGCAGGGAGCGATGCGAGCGAAGGGAACCGAGGTGAGAGGCGACGCGGCTGGGAGGTAGCGCTGGAAGATGTTGATTGCGGCAGGGGAGTCAGACAGCGGGCAGACAAACTGATCTGCTGATGTCAGGAGAGTGACGGCTTGTTCCCCAGTTGGCTCGGAAGTGGGAGTAGGAAGACTGGTGGTGTCCGATATCCTGACGGCGGCAGTTTTGGCAGTAGCTATTGACGAGGCGAGAAGGTGACGCGAGAGGGAGACTCGAGATGATAAACGCGGGTGGGCTGAGGATGCCAGCGAGGCAGTGGCAGAATAGGCTGACAAGCCAGGATAAAAGAGGAGAGGATGCTTGCAGAGGCAGATGTGATGAGAGGTAGCGGATGGCAGACAGCAGGAAGCTTCTTGGTAGTTGACGGCAGACGGCGGCTCGAGAGTTGCTTGCGGCTGATGTGGGCGACAAGTCACCGGTTGTTGGCCACGGGCGCGGAAATGGGCGCAGGGCTCCCTTGGGATGTCAGGGCGTTTCCTCAGTGCGGAGAACTCATCAGGCAGAGCTGCTGATGTCAGCTGCTGGCGAAGCGGCGAGGTACGGGATGACGGTAGCGGCGGCAGAGGATTGCAGGAGAAATCGATGGAGGGAAGATGGCGACAGAGCGATGACGTAGTTACGGGGCACGAGGTGATGTTGCCTAATGCTCTGATACCATGTCAGAAGAATGCAGACATGAGAACAGCAGCAGTAGAAGCAGGCAAAAGCGTCAGGACATGCGGGCGTACATCAACAGAGTGACGTAGGCGAGAGCGGTCCGAGGAGTTAGTCGCGGGAGCTAATAGAGGCTTGAGAAGCGAGGTAGCTGAGGTAGGCAGGTTGATGTGAGAGAGAGTGCTGACGAGATGAGTGGTGGTTGGCGGAGTATGAGAGCTGAGCGAAGGAGCAAAAGTGACAGAGCGAAGCGTTGAGAGGGGCTGACGAAGACAAAGAATGGGAGGTGCAAGCAGAGCGAAGACACGGCGGCGAAGCCACAGAACCAAAGGGGAACGGGATGGGTAGAACTGTTCTGGTTAAACGATGGAGGGAATGAACATCCTCCGTATATACATCAGAACAGAACAAAACAAGTATGAACGGCTTCTTTTCGCTAGCCGGACGCGTGGCGACGTGGTCACTTATTAGAGGCGGCTCGACTCTGGTGGAACGGTCCCGACCGACCAGCCGTTGCCGAGGGAGGTTTACTGCGGAACCTGAACCAGGATCGAGAGCTCCGACTATCCGAGGGGTGAAGCGCACCTTGTCGGAGTCATATTTCTGACAACTTTGGCACTATAGCTTTATACTTTGGCACTAGAGCGTCACACCTTGGCACTAGAGCGTCACACTTTGGCACTAGAGCGTCACACTTTGGCACTAGAGCTTCACACTTTGGCACTAGAGCATCACACTTTGGCACTAGAGCGTCACACTTTGGCACTAGAGCATCATACTTTGGCACTAGAGAGTCACACTTTGGCACTAGAGCGTCACACTTTGGCACTAGAGCGTCACACCTTGCCACTAGAGCTCCAAACTTTGGCACATTGCGTCACACTTTGGCACTAGAGCCTCACACTTTGGAACTAGATCATCACACGTTGGCACTAGAGCCACACACTTTTGCACTGGAGCTTCACTATTTGGTACCAGAGCGTCACACTTTCCCACTATAACTTCAATCTTTGGCACTAGAGCGTCACACTTCGGCACTAGAGCGTCACACTTTGGCACCAGAGCGTCACACTTTGGCACTAGAGCGTCACGCCTTGGCACTAGAGCTTCACACTCTGGCACTAGAGCGTCACACTTTGACACTAGACCGTCACACCTTGGCACTATAGCCTTACAGTTTGGCACTAGAGCGTCACACTTTGGCACTAGAGCTGCACACTTTGACACTAGAGCGTCACACTTTGGCACTAGAGCTTAACATTTTTGCACTAGAGCGTCACACGTGGGTACCAGAGCGTCACACTTTGGCATTAGAGTGTCACACTTTGGCACTAGAGCTTCACACTTTGGCACTAGAGCGTCAGACTTTGGCACTAGAGCATCACACATTGGCACTAGAGCGTCACACTTTGGCACTAGAGCGACACACTTTGGTATTAGATCTTCACACTTTGGCACGAAAGCATTACATTTTGGCACAAGAGCGTCACACTTAGGCACGAGGGCGTCATACTTTGCCACTAGACCTTCACACTTGGCACTAAAGCGTCACACTTTGGGACTAGAGCTTCACACTTTGGTACTACAGCGTCAAACTTTGGTACTAGAGCGTCACCCTTTGGAATTAGAGCGACACACTTTGGCACTAGAGCATCACACTTCGGCGCTAGAACGTCACACTTTGGCACAAGAGCATCACACTTTGGTACTAGATCTTCACAATTTGGCACTAGAGCATCACACTTTGGCAATACAGCATCACACTTTGGAATTAGAACATTGCACATTGGCACTATAGCTCCACACTTTGGCAATAGCGCGTCACACTTTTGCACTAGAGCTTCACACTTTGCCACTGGACAGTCACACATTTGCACTAGAGCGTTACACTTTGGCACAAGAGTGTCACACTTTGGCACTAGAGAATCACACTTTGGTAGTAGAGCTTCACACGTTGGCACTAGAGCATCACACTTTGGCACTGAAGCTCCACACTTTGGTACTAGAGCGTCAACTTTGGCACAAGAGCGTCCCACTTTGGCACTAGAGCGTCACACTTTGGCACTAGAGCGTCACACTTTGGCAATAGAGCATCACAGTGTGGCACCCGAGAGTCACACTTTGACAATACAGCATCACACTTTGGCACTAGAGCTTTATAATTTGGCACTAGAGCGTCACACTTTAGCACTAGAGTATCAAACGTTGGCACTAGAGCGTCACACTTTGGCACTAGAGCTTCACACTTTGGCACTAGAGCGTCAAACGTTTGCAATAGAGCCCCACACTTTGGCACTTTAGCGTCACACTTTGGCACTGGAGCGTCACACTTTGGCACTAGAACGTCACACGTTGGCACTAAAACGTCACACTTTGGAACTAGAGTGTCACACTTTGGCACTAGAGCATCACACTTTGGCACAATAGTATCACATTTTGGCAATAGAGCTTCACACTTTGGCACCCGAGCGTCACACCCTGGCACTATAGCGTCACACTTTGGCACTAGAGCGTCACACTTTGGAACTAGAGCATCAAACATTGGCACTAGAGCGTCACACTTTGGCACTAGAGCGTCACACTTTGGGACTAGAGCTTCATACTTTGGCACTATAGCGTCACACTTTGGCACTGGAACTTCACAATTGATGGTACTAGAGTGTCACACTTTGGCACTAGAGCGTCACACATTGGCACTAGAGCGTCAAACTTTGGCACTAGAGCGTCACACTCTGGCACTAGAGCTGCACACATTGGCACTAGAGTGTCACACTTTGGCACAAGAGAGTCACACTTTGGCACTAGAGCATCACACTTTGGTACAAGAGCGTGACACGTTGGCACTAGAGAATCACACTTTGGCTCTAGAGCTGTACAATCCGGCACTAGAGCTTGACACATTGGCACTAGAGCTTCACACTTTGGCACTAGAGCGTCACCTTTAGGAACAAGAGCGTCACACTTTGGCACTAGAGCTTCACACTTTGGCACTAGAGCGTCACACTTTGGCACTAGAGCGTCACACTTTGGCACTACAACGTCACACTTTAGCACTAGCGCTTCACACTTTGGCACTACAGCGTCACACTTTGGCACTAGAGCTTCACACGTTGGCACTAGAGCGTCACATTTATGCACTATAGCATCACACTTTGGTACTAGAGCGTCACCCTTTGGCACTATAACTCCACACATTGGCACTATAGCATCACACTTTGGCACTAGCACGTCACACTTTGGCCGTAGATCGTCACACTTTGGCAATAGAGCGTCACACTTTAGCACTAGAGCATCATACTTTGGCACTAGAGAGTCACACTTTCGCACTAGAGAGTCACACTTCGGCACTAGAACGACACACCTTGCTATTAGAACTTCAAACTTTGACACAATGCGTCACACTTTGGCACTAGAGCACCACACTTTGGAACTAGAGCATCGCACGTTGGCACTATAGCGACACACTTTCGTACTAGAGCTTCACATTTTGGTACTAGATCGTCACACTTTGGCACTAGAGCTTCACACTTTGGCACTAGAGCGTCACACTTTGGCACGAGAGCTTCACACTTTCGCACTAGAACATCAATCTTTGGCACTAGAGCGTCACACTTTGGCACTAGAGCGTCACATTTTGGCACTAGAGCATCACACTTTGGCACTAGAGCGTCACACTTTGGCACTAGAGCTTCACACTTTGGCACTAGAGCATCACACTTTGGCACTAGAGCGTCACACTTTGGCACTAGAGCATCACACTTTGGCACTAGAGCGTCACACTTTGGCACTAGAGCTTCACACTTTGGCACTAGAGCATCACACTTTGGCACTAGAGCGTCACACTTTGGCACTAGAGCGTCAACCTTTGGCACTAGAGCATAACACTCTGGCACTAGAGCGTCACACTTCGGCTCTAGAGTTTCACACTTTGGCACTAGAGCTTCACACTTTAGCACTAGAGCGTCACACTTTGGCACTAGAGCGTCAGAATTTGGCACTAGAGCATAAGACTCTGGCACTTGAGCGTCACACTTTTGCACTATAGCGTCACACTTTGGCACTAGAGCTTAACACTTTTGTACTAGAGCTCCACACTTGGGCACTAGAGCGTCACACTCGGGCACTAGAGCGACACACTTAAGTACTAGAGCTTCACACATTGGCACTAGAGCGGCACACTTTGGCACTAGACCGTCACAATTTGGCACTAGAGCGTCACACTTTGGCGCTAGACCTTCACACCTGGCACTAAAGCGTCAGACTTTGGCACTAGAGCTTCACACTTTGGTACTAGAGCATCAAACTTTGGCACTAGAGCGTCACACTTTGGAACTAGAGCGTCACACTTTGGCACTAGAGATTCACACTTTGGCACTAGAGCGTCACACTTTGGCACTATTGTGTCACACTTTGGCACTAGAGCATCATACTTTGGAACTATAGCTTCACACTTTGGCACTAGAGCGTCACACTTTGGCACTAGAGCATCACACATTTGCACTAAAGCTCCACACTTTGGAACTAGATCGTCACACTTTGGCACCAGAGCGTCACACTTTGCCACTAGAGTGTTACACTTTGGCACCAGAGCTTCACACTTTGGCACTATAGCGTCACACTTTGGCACTAGAGTGTCACACATTGGCACTAGAGCGTCAAACTCTGGCACGAGAGGGTCACACTTCGGCACTGGAGCGTTACACTTTGGCACTAGAGCTTCACACTTTGGCACTAGAGCTCCATACCTTGTCACTAGAGCGTCAGACATTGGCACTAGATGGTCAGACTTTGGCACTAGAGCGTCGAACATTGGCACTAGAGCTTCACACATTGGCATTTGAGGGTCACACTTTGGCACTAGAGCGTCACACTTTGGCACTAGAGGGTCACACTTTGGCACTAGAGCGTCACACTTTGGCACTAGAGTATCACACGTTGGCACTAGAGCGTCATAAATTGGCACTAGAGTGTCACACTTAGGCACTAGAGCATCAAACATTGGCACTAGAGCATCACACTTAGGCACTAGAGCGTCACACTTTGCCACTAGAGCGTCACACTTTGGCACTAAGCTTCACACTTTGGCACTAGAGCGTCACACTTTGGCACTAGAGGGTCACACTTTGGCACTAGAGCGTCACACATTGGCACTAGAGCGTCACACTTTGGCACTAAAGCTTCACACTTTGGTACTTTAGCGACATACTTTGGCACTAGAGGGTCACACTTTGGCACTAGAGTGTCACATGTTGGCACTAGAGGGTCACACATCGGCACTAGAGCGTCACACTTTGGCACTAGAGCTTCACAGTTTGGTACTAGAGCTCCACACTTTGGCACTAGAGCGTCACACTTTGGAACTAGAGTGTCACACTCTGGCACTAGAGCGTAACACTTTGGCACTAGTGCGTCACACTTTGGCACTAGAGCTTCACACTTTGGCACTAGAGCTTCACTCGTTGGCACTAGAGCGTCACGCTTTGGCACTAGAGCGTAACACTTTGGCACTAGTGCGTCACACTTTGGCACTAGAGCTTCACACTTTGGCACTAGAGCTTCACTCGTTGGCACTAGAGCGTCACGCTTTGGCACAAGAGCGTCACACATTGGCACTAGAGCATCACACTTTCGCACTATAGCGTCACACTTTGGCACGGGAGCGTCACACATTGGCACTAAAGCTTCAAACTTTGGCACTAGAGCGTCACACTTTAGCACTAGAGCTTCACACTTACGCACTGGAGCATCACCCCTTGGTACTAGAGCTTCACACTTTGGCACTAGAGCTTCACACTTTGGCACTAGAGCGTCACACTTTGGCACTAGAGAATCACACTTTGCCACTAGACCGTCACACCTTGGCACTAGAGCGTCACACTTTGGCACTAGAGCTTCACACTTTGGCACTATATCATCACGCTTTGGCACTAGAGCATCACACTTTGACACCAGAGCATCACACTTTGGCACTAGAGCTTCACACTTTGGCACTGGAGTGTCACACTTTGGCAGTAGAGCATCACACTTTGGCACTAGAGCATCACACTTTGACACCAGAGCATCACACTTTGGCACTAGAGCTTCACACTTTGGCACTGGAGTGTCACACTTTGGCAGTAGAGCATCACACTTTGGCACTAGAGCTTCACACTTCGGCACTATATCGTCACACATTGGCACTAGAGCTTCACACTTTGACACTAGAGCGTCATACCTTGGCACAAGAGCATCATACTTTGGAACTAGAGCTTCACACTTTGGCACTAGAGCTTCACACTTCGGCACTATATCGTCACACATTGGCACTAGAGCTTCACACTTTGACACTAGAGCGTCATACCTTGGCACAAGAGCATCATACTTTGGAACTAGAGCTTCACACTTTGGCACTAGAGCTCCACAATTCAGCACTAGAGCTCCTCACTTTGGCACTAGAGCGTCACACGTTGGCACTAGAGCGTCACACTTTGGCACAAGAGCGTCACACTTTGGCACTAGAGCGTCAAACTTTGGCAAAAGAGGTTCACACTTCGGCACTAGAGCGTCACACTTTGGCACTAGAGCGTCACACGTTGGCACTAGAGCGTCACACTTTGGCACAAGAGCGTCACACTTTGGCACTAGAGCGTCAAACTTTGGCAAAAGAGGTTCACACTTCGGCACTAGAGCGTCATACTTTGGCACTAGAGCTTCACACTTTGGCACCAGAGCTTCACACTTTAGTACTAGAGCGTCACACTTTGGCACTAGAGCGTCACACTTTGGCATTAGGGCGTCGGACTTTGGCACTAGAGCGTCACACATTGGCACTGGAGCATCACACTCTGGCAATAGAGCATCACACTTTGGCACTACGGTGTCATACTTTGGCACTAGAGCATCACACTTTGGCACTAGAGCGTCACATTTTGGCACTAGAGCGTCACACTTTGGCACTACAGCGTCACACTTTGGCAGTATAGCTTCACACTTTGGCACTAGAGCTCCCCACTGTGGCACTAGAGCAACACACTTTTGCACTAAAGCGTCACACTTTGACGCTAGAGCCTCACACTTTGGCACTAGAGCATCGCACTTTGGCACTAGAGCATCACATTCTGGCACTAGGGCATCATACTTTGGCTCTAGAGCGTCACACTTTGGCACTCGAGCACACACTTTGGTACTAGAGCGTCAGCCTTTGGTACTAGAGCTCAACACTTTGGCACTAAGCTTCACACTCTGGAACTAGAGCGTCCCACTTTGGCACTAGAGTGTCACACTTTGGCACTAGAGCTTCACACATTGGCACTAGAGCCTCACACTTTGGTACTAGAGCGTCACACTTTGGCACAAGAGTGTCACACTTTGGCACTGGAGCATCACAATTTGGCACTAGAGAGTCACACTCTGGCACTAGGGCGGCACACTTTGGCACTAGAGCGTCACACTTTGGCACTAGAACGTCACACTTTGGCACTAGAGCTTCACACGTTGGCACTAGCGCTCCACACGTTCGCACTAGAACGTCACACTTTGGCACTAGAGTGTCACACTTTGGCACTAGAGCGTCACACTTTGGCACTAGAGCGTCACACTTTGGCACTAGAGCTTCACACGTTGGCACTAGCGCTCCACACGTTCGCACTAGAACGTCACACTTTGGCACTAGAGTGTCACACTTTGGCACTAGAGCGTCACACTTTGGCACTAGAGCGTCATACTTTGGCACTAGAGCTTCACACTTTGGCTCCAGAGCCTCACACTTTCGCACTAGAGCGTCACACTTTGGCACTAGAGCGACACCCTTTGGCACTAGAGCGTCACACTTTGGCACTAGAGGTTTACACTTTTGCACTAGAGTGTCACACTTTGGCACTAGAGCTTCACAATTTGGCACTAGAGCTTCACACTTTGGCACTAGAGCGTCACACTTTGGCACTAGAGGTTTACACTTTTGCACTAGAGTGTCACACTTTGGCACTAGAGCTTCACAATTTGGCACTAGAGCTTCACACTTTGGCACTAGAGCATCACACTTTGGCACTATACCTCTACACTTTGGCACGATAGCGTCACACTTTGGCACTAGAGCGTCACACATTGGCACTAGAGTGTCACACTTTGGTACTAAAGCTTCACACTTAGACACTAGAGCGTCACACATTGGCACTAGAGCTTCACCCTTTGGCACTAGAACGTCACACTCTGGCACTAGAGCATCACACTTTGGCACTAGAGCGTTGCACTTTGCCACTCGAGAATCACACTTCGGCACTAGAGCGTCACACTTTGGCACTAGAGCTTCACACTTCGGCACTAGAGCGTCACACTTTGGCACTAGAGTGTCACACTTTGGCACTAGAGCATCACATTTTGGCACTAGAGCTTCACAGTTTGGCAATAGAGCATCACAATTTGGCACTAGAGCGTCATACTTTGGCACTAGATAGTCACACATTGGCACTAGAGCTTCACATTTTGGCACTAGAGCATCACACTTTGGCACTAGGGTGTCACACATTGGCAGTAGAGCATCATACTTCGGCATTACAGCATTATACTTTGGCACTAGAGCTTCACACTTTGGCACTAGAGCTTCACACTTTGGCACAAGAGCGTCACACTTTGGCACTAGAGCGTCGAACATTAGCACTAGAGCATCAAACTTTGGCACTAGAGCATCACACGTTGGCACTAGAGCGTCACACTTTGGCACT
>SZWC01000146.1:91961-119402 GCA_023375785.1 Penium margaritaceum | reverse complement strand
TTGGCACTAGAGCTTCACACTTTGGCAGTAGAGCGTCACACTTTGCCACTAGAGTGTCACACTTTGACACTAGAACGTCACACTTTGGCACTAGAGCTTCATACTTCAGCACTAGAGCGTCACAATTTGGCACTATAGCTTCACAAATTGGCACTAGAGCGTCACACTTTGGCACCATAGCTTCACATTTTGGCACTAGAGTATCATTCGTCGACACTAGAGTGTCACACTTTGGCACTAGAGCATCACACTTTGGCACTATATCATCACACTTTGGCACTAGAGCTTCACAAGTTGGCACTAGAGAATCACACTTTGGCACTAGAGCATCACCATTTGGCACTAGAGTTTCACACTTTGGCACTAGAGCGTCACACTTTGGCACAGTAGCTTCACACTTTGGCACTAAAGCGTCACACTTTGGCTCTAGAGCTTTACGCGTTCGCACTAGAGTGTTTCACTTTGGCACTAGAGCGTTGCACTTTGGCACACGAGCGTCACACTTTGGCACTAGAGCTTCACACTTTGGCACTAGAGCGTCACACTTTGGCACTAGAGCTTCACAATTTGGCACTAGAGCGTGACACTTTGGCACTAGAGCATCACACATTGGTACTAGAGCTTCACACTTTGGCACTAGAGCTTCACACTTTGGCACTAAAGCTTCACACTTTGACACTACAGCGTCACACGTTGGCACTGGAGCGTCACATTTTGGCACTAGAGCGTCACACTTTGGCACTAGAGCATCACACTTTGGCACTAGAGCTTCACACTTTGGCAGTACAGCGCCACACTTTGGCACTAGAGCTTCACACTTTGGCACTAGAGCTTCACACCTCGGCACTAGAGCATCACACGTTGGCACTATAGCTTCACACTTTGGCACTAGAGCGTCACACTTTGGCAGTAGAGCGTCACACTTTGGCACTAGAGCTTCACACTTTGGCACTAGAGCTTCACACCTCGGCACTAGAGCATCACACGTTGGCACTATAGCTTCACACTTTGGCACTAGAGCGTCACACTTTGGCAGTAGAGCGTCACACTTTGGCACTAGAGCTTCACACTTTGGCACTAGAGCGTTACACTTTGGCACTAGAGCTTCAAACTTAGGCACTAGAGCGTCATACTTTGGCACTAGAGCTTTACACTTTGGCACTAGAGCGTCACACTTTGGCACTAGAGCGTCATACTTTGGCACTAGAGCATCACACTTTGGCACTAGGGTGTCACGCTTTGCCACTAGAGCGTCACACTTTGGCAGTAGAGCGTCACACTTTGGCACTAGAGCGTCATACTTTGGCACTAGAGCATCACACTTTGGCACTAGGGTGTCACGCTTTGCCACTAGAGCGTCACACTTTGGCAGTAGAGCGTCACAGTGTAGTACTGGAGTTTCACAGTTTGGCACTAGAGCGTTACACTTTGGCACTAGAGCTTCACACTTAGGCACTATTTTGTCACACTTTGGCACTAGTGCTTCACACTTTGGCACTAGACCGTCACACTTTGGCACTAGAGCGTTACACTTTGGCACTAGAGCTTCACACTTAGGCACTATTTTGTCACACTTTGGCACTAGTGCTTCACACTTTGGCACTAGACCGTCACACTTTGGCACTGGAGCTTCACACTTTGGCACTAGAGCGTCACACTTTGGCACTATAGCTTCACACTTTGGCACTAGAGCATCACACTTTGCCACTAGAGTGTCATACGTTTACACTAGAGCGTCACACTTTGGCACTAGAGTTTCATACTTCGGTACTAGAGCATCACAATTTGGCACTAGAGCTTCACACTTTGGCACTAGAGCGTCACACTTTGGTACTATAGCTTCACACTTTGGCACTAGAGTTTCATACTTCGGTACTAGAGCATCACAATTTGGCACTAGAGCTTCACACTTTGGCACTAGAGCGTCACACTTTGGTACTATAGCTTCACATTTTGGCACTAGAGCGTCACACTTTTACACTTGGGTCACGCTTTGCCACTAGAGCGTCACACTTTGGCACTAGAGCATCGAACTTTGGCACTAGAGCTTCACACATTGGCACTAGAGCGTCACACTTTGGCACAAGAGCTTCATACCTTGGCACTAGAGCTTTACACGTTGGCACTAGAGTGTCTCACTTTGACACTAGAGCATCACAATTTGGCACTAGAGTGTCACACATTGGCACAAGAGCGTCACACTTTGGCACTAGAGTGTCTCACTTTGACACTAGAGCATCACAATTTGGCACTAGAGTGTCACACATTGGCACAAGAGCGTCACACTTTGGCACTAGAGCTTCACACTTTGGCACTAGAGCATCACACTTTGGCACTAGAACTTCACACGTTGGCACTAGAGAGTGACACTTTGGCACTATAGCATCACACTTTGGTACTAGAGCTTCACACTTTGGCACTCAAGCTTCACACTTTGGCACTAAAGCTTCATACTTTGACACTACAACATCACACTTTGGCACTATAGCATCACACTTTGGTACTAGAGCTTCACACTTTGGCACTCAAGCTTCACACTTTGGCACTAAAGCTTCATACTTTGACACTACAACATCACACTTTGGCACTAGAGCGTCACATTTTGGCACTAGAGTGTCACACTTTGGCACTAGAGCATCACACTTTTGCACTAGAGCTTCACACTTAGGGAGTAGATCGTCACACTTTGGCACTAGAGCTTCACACTTTGGCACTAGAGCTTCACACCTTGGCACTAGAGCATCACACATTGGCACTAGAGCTTCACACTTAGGGAGTAGATCGTCACACTTTGGCACTAGAGCTTCACACTTTGGCACTAGAGCTTCACACCTTGGCACTAGAGCATCACACATTGGCACTAGAGCTCCACACTTTGGCATTATAGCTTCAAACTTAGGCACTAGAGCGTCACAGTTTGGCACTAGAGCGTCACACTTTGGTACTAGAGCGTCACACTTTGGCACTAGAGCGTCATACTTTGGCACTAGAGCATCATACTTTGGCACTAGAGTGTCACACTTTGCCACTGGAGCGTCACACTTTGGTAGTAGAGCGTCACCCTGTGGTACTAGAGTTTCACAGATTGGCACTAGAGCGTCATACTTTGGCACTAGAGCATCATACTTTGGCACTAGAGTGTCACACTTTGCCACTGGAGCGTCACACTTTGGTAGTAGAGCGTCACCCTGTGGTACTAGAGTTTCACAGATTGGCACTAGAGCGTTACACTGTGGCACTAGAGCTTCACACTTAGGCACTAGAGCGTCACACTTTGGCACTAGAGCTCCACACATTGACAGTAGAGCATCACACTTTGGCACTAGAGCATCACACTTTGGCACGAGAGCTTCACAGTTTGGCACGAGAGCATCACACTCTGGCACTAGAGCGTCACACTTTGGCACTAGAGAGTAACACTTTGGCACTAGAGCTTCACACTTAGGCACTAGAGCGTCACACTTTGGCACTAGAGCGTCACACTTTGGCACTAGAGCGTCACACTTTGGCAAAAGAGCGTCACACTTTGGCACTAGAGCCTCACACTTTGGCACTAGAGCGTCACACTTTGGCACTAGAGCGTCACACTTTGGCAAAAGAGCGTCACACTTTGGCACTAGAGCCTCACACTTTGGCACTAGAGAATCACACACTAGCAACAGAGCGTCACACTTTGGCACTAGAGCATAACACTTTGGCACTAGAGCTTTACACTTTGGCACTAGAGCCTTACACTTTGGCAACAGAGCTTCAAACATAGGCACTATAGCGTCACACTTTGGCACTAGAGCCTTACACTTTGGCAACAGAGCTTCAAACATAGGCACTATAGCGTCACACTTTGGCACTAGAGCTTCACAGTTTGGCACTAGAGCGTCACACTTTGGCACTAGAGCGTCATAATTTGGCACTAGAGCTTCACACTTTGGAACTAGAGTGTCACACTTTGCCACTAGAGCATGACACTTTGGCAGTAGAGCGTCAAACTTTGGTCATAGAGTTTCACAGTTTGGCACTATAGTTACACTTTGGCACTAGAGCTTCATACTTAGGCACTAGAGCGTCACACTTTGACACCAGATCTTCATTCTTAAGCACTAGAGCGTTACACTTCGGCACTAAAGCTTCACACTTTGGCACTAGAACGTCACCCTTTGGCACTAGAGCTTCACACTTTGGCAGTAGAGGGTCACACGTTGCCATTGGAGCGTCAAACTTTGACACTAGATCGTCACACTTTGGCACTAGAGCTTCACACTTTGGCAGTAGAGGGTCACACGTTGCCATTGGAGCGTCAAACTTTGACACTAGATCGTCACACTTTGGCACTAGAGCTTCATACTTCAGCACTAGAGCGTCACAATTTGGCACTATAGCTTCACACTTTGGCACTATAGCATCACACTTTGGCACTATAGCTTCACATTTTGGCACTAGAGCGTCACACTTTGACACTAGATCATCACACGTTGGCACTAGAGCTTCACCCGTTGGCACTAGAGCATCACACTTTGGCACTAGAGCTTCACCATTTGGCACTAGAGCTTCACACTTTGGCACTAGAGCGTCACACTTTGGCACAGTAGCTTCACACTTTGGCACTTAAGCGTCACACTTTGGCACTAGAGCTTTACGCGTTGGCACTAGAGTGTTTCACTTTGGCACTAGAGCGTCGCACTTTGGCACACAAGCGTCACACTTTGGCACTAGCGCTTCACACTTAGGCACTAGAGCGTCACACGTTGGTACTAGAACTTCACACTTTGGCACTAGAGCGTGACAATTTGGCACTAGGGCATCACAGATTGGTACTAGAGCTTGGCACTTTGGCACTAGAGTTTCACAATTTGACATTACAGCGTCACATGTTGGCACTAAACGTCAGATTTTGGCACTAGAGCGTCACACTTTGGCACTAGAGCATCACAGTTTGGCACTAGATCTTCACACTTTGGCGGTACAACGTCACACTTTGGCACTAGATCTGCACACTTTGGCACTAGAGCTTCACACCTCGGCACTAGAGCATCATACATTGGCACTAGAGCGTCACACTTTGGCACTAGAGCGACACACTCTGGTATTAGATCTTCACACTTTGGCACTAGGGCTTCATAATTTGGCACTACAGCGTCACACTTTAGCAGTAGAGCGTCACACTTTGGCACTAGAGCTTCACATTTTGGCACTATAGCGTTACACTTTGGCACTAGAGCTTCAAACTTAGGCACTAGAGCGTCACACTTTGGCACTAGAGCTTCACATTTTGGCACTATAGCGTTACACTTTGGCACTAGAGCTTCAAACTTAGGCACTAGAGCGTCATACTTTGGCACTAGAGCTTCACACTTAGGCACTAGAGCGTCACACTTTGGCACTAGAGCGTCATACTTTGGCACTAGAGCATCACACTTTCGCACTAGAGTGTCACACTTTGCCACTAGAGCGTCACACTTTGGCAGTAGAGCGTCACACTCTGGTACTAGAGTTTCACAGTTTGGCACTAGAACGGTACACTTTGGCACTAGAGCTTCACACGTAGGCACTATAGCGTCACACTTTGGCACTGGTGCTTCACACTTTGGCACTAGAGCGTCACACTTTGGCACTAGAGCTTCACACTTTGGCACTAGAGCGTCACACTTTGGCACTAGAGCTTAACACTTTGGCACTAGAGCATCACACTTTGCCACTACAGTGTCACACTTTTACACTAGAGCGTCACACTTTGGCACTAGAGTTTAATACTTCGGTACTATAGCATCACAATTTGGCACTAGAACTTCACAATTTGGCACTAGAGCGTCACACTTTGGCACTATAGCTTCACATTTTGGTACTAGAGCGTCACACGTTTACACTGGAGCGTCACACTTTGCCACAAGAGCGTCACACTTTGGCACTAGAGCATCACACNNAGAGCTTCACACTTTGGCACTAGAGCGTCACACATTGGCACAAGAGCTTCAAACTTTGGCACTAGAGCGTCACACTTTGGCACTAGAGCTTTACACGTTGGCACTAGAGTGTCTCACTTTGGCACTAGAGCGTCACACTTTGACAATAGAGTGTCAAACTTTGGCACTTGAGCATCACACTTTGGCACTAGAGTGTCACACATTGGCACTAGAGCGTCACTCTTTGACACTAGAGCGTCACCCTTTTGCCACTACAGTGTCACACTTTGGCACTAGAGCATCGTACTTTTACACTAGAACATCACACTTTGGCACTAAAGCGTCACACTTTGGTACTAGAGCATCACACTTTGGCACTGGAGCTTCACACATTGGCACCAGAGAGTCACACTTGGCACTAGAGCGTCACACTTTGGCACTAGAGCGTCACACTTTGGCACTAGTGCGTCGAACATTGGCACTAGAGCTCCACACTTTGGCACTAGAGCGTCACACTTTGGCACTAGAGCGACACACTACAGCACTAGATTGTTATACTTTGGCACAAAAGTGTCACACTTTGGCACTAGAGCGTCACACTTTGGCACTAGAGCGTCACACTTTGGCACTAGAGCGACACACTACAGCACTAGATTGTTATACTTTGGCACAAAAGTGTCACACTTTGGCACTAGAGCGTCACACTTTGGCACTATAGCAGCACACTTTGGCACTAGAGCGTCACACTTTGGCACAAGACCGTCACTCTGTGACACTATAGCGTCACACTTTGGCACTAGAGCTCCACACTTTGGCACTAGAGCATCACACTTTGGCACTAGAGCTTCACACTTCGGCACTATAGCATCACACTTTAACACTATAGTGTCACACTTTGGCACTTTAGCTTCACACTCTGGCACTAGAGCTCCACACATTGGCACTAGAGCATCACACTTTGGCACTAGAGTGTCACACTTTGGCACTAGAGGGTCAGACCTGTACACTGGAGCGTCACACTTTGGCACTAGAGCCTCACACTTTGGCACTATAGCAGCACACTTTGGCACTAGAGCATCACCCTTTGGCACTAGAGCCTCACACTTTGGCACTAGAGGGTCAGACCTGTACACTGGAGCGTCACACTTTGGCACAAGACCGTCACTCTGTGGCACTAGAGCGTCACACTTTGGCACTAGAGCGTCATACTTTGGCACTAGAGCGTCACACTTTGGCACTAGAGCGTCACACTTTGGCACTAGAGCGTCACACTTTGGCACTAGAGCGTCACACTTTAGCACTGGAGCTTCATACTTTGGCACCAGAGCTTCACACTTTGGCACCAGAGCGTCACACTTTGGTACTAGAGCATCACACTTTGGCACAGAGCGTCAGACTTTGGCACTAGAGCGTCACACTTTGGCACTAGAGTGTCACACTTTGGCACTAGAGCGTCACACTTTGGCACTAGAATGTCACACTTTGGCACTAGAGTTTCAGACTTTGGCAATAGAGCTTCCCACTTTGGCACTAGAGCTTCACACTTTGGCACTAGAGCATCACACTTTGGCACTAGAGTGTCACACTTTGGTACTAGAGCTTCAGACTTTGGCACTAGAGCTTCACACTTTGGCACTAAAGCTTCACACTTTGGCACTAGAGTGTCGCACTTTGGCACTATAGTGTCACACTTTGGCACTAGAGTGTTACACTTTGGCACTAGAGCTTCACACTTTGGCACTAGAGCATCACACTTATGTACTAGAGCATCACACTTTGGCACTAGAGCATCACACTTATGTACTAGAGCATCACACTTTGGCACTAGAGCATCAGACTTTGGCACAGAGCGTCACTCTTTGGCACTAGAGCGTCACACTTTGGCACGAGAGCTTCACACTTTGGCACTAGAGCTTCACAATTTGGCACTAGAGTGTCAATCTTTGGCACTAGAGTGTTACACTTGAGCACTAGAGCGTCACACTTTGGCACTAGAATGTCACACTTTGGCACTAGAGTTTCAGACTTTGGCAATAGAGCTTCACACTTTGGCACTAGAGCTTCACACTTTGGCACTAGAGCATCACACTTTGGCACTAGAGTGTCACACTTTGGCACGAGAGCTTCAGACTTTGGCACTAGAGCTTCACACTTTGGCACTAAAGCTTCACACTTTGGCACTAGAGTGTCACACTTTGGCACTATAGTGTCACACTTTGGCACTAGATTGTTACACTTTGGCACTAGAGCTTCACACTTTGGCACTAGAGCTTCACACTTTGGCACTAGAGCGTCACACTTCGGCACTATGGCCTCACAATTTGGCACTAGAGCGTCACACTTTGGCACTAGAGCTTCACACTTTGGCACTAGAGGGTCACACTTTGGTACTAGAGCGTCACACTTTGGCACTGGAGCGTCACACTTTGGCACTAGAGCTTCACACTTTGGCACTAGAGCATCACACTTTGGCACTAGAGCGTCAGACTTTGGCACTAGAGCGTCACACTTCGGCACTAGAGCGTCACACTTTGGTACTAGAGCGTCACACTTTGGCACTAGGGCGTCACACATTGGAACCAAAGCGTCACACTTTGGCACTAGAGCATCAAACTTTGGCACTGGAGATTCCTACCTTGGCACTAGAGCGTCACACTTTGGCACTAGAGCGTCACACTTTGGCACTAGAGCTTCACAGGTTGGCACTAGAGTTTAACACTTTGGCACTAAAGCGTCACACTTTGGCACTAGAGTGTCACACTTTCGCACTAGAGCTTCACACTTTGGCACTACAGCGTCACACTTTGGCACTAGGGCGTCACACTTTGGCACTAGAGCGTCAAACTCTGGCACTAGAGCTTCACACTTTGGCACTATAGCTTCACACTTTGGCACTAGAGTGTCAGACTTTGGCACTAGAGCGTCAGACTTTGGCAATAGAGGTTTGAACTTTGGCACTAGAGCGTCACACTTTGGCACTAGAGCGTCGCACTTTGGCACTAGAGCTTCACACTTTGGCACTAGAAAGTCACACTTTGGCACTAGAGTGTCACGCTTTGACACTATAGCTTCACACTTTGGCACTAGAGCTTCACACTTTGGCACTAGAGCGTAACACTTTGACACTAGAGCATCACACTTTGGTACTATAGCGTTATACTTTGGCACTAGAGCTTCACACTTTGGCACTAGGGCATCACATATTGGCACTAGAGCTCCACACTTTGACACTGGAGCATCACACGTTGGCACTAAAGCTTCACACTTTGGCACTAGAGCCTCACACTTTGGCACTAGAGCGTCACACTTTGGCACTAGAGCGTCACATTTTGGCACTAGAACTCACAATTTGGCACTACACCTTCACACTTTAGCACTAGAGCGTCACATTTTGGCACTAGAGCTTCACACTTTGGCACTAGAGCGTCACACTTTGGCACTAGAGCGTCACACTCTGGCACTAGAGCGTCACACCTTGGCACTAGAGCGTCACACTTTAGCACTGGAACGTCACACTTTGGCACTAGAGCGTCACACTTTGGAACTAGAGTGTCACACTTTGACACTAGAGCGTCACAATTTGGCACTAGAGTGTCACACTTTGGCACTGGAGCATCACACATTGGCACTAGAGCATCACACTTTTGGCACTAGAGCTTCACACTTTGGCACTAAAGCTTCACAATTTGGCACTATAGCGTCACAATTTGGCACTAGAGCTTTGCAAATTGGCACTATAGCGTCACAATTTGGCACTTGAGCGTCACACTTTGGCACTAGAGCATCAAACTTTGGCACTAGAGTTTCACACTTTGGCACTAGAGCGTCACACATTGGCACTAGGGCGTAACACTTTGGCACTAGAGCATCACACTTTGGCACTAGAGCGTCACACATTGGCACTAGGGCGTAACACTTTGGCACTAGAGCATCACACTTTGGCCCTAGAGCGTCACACTTTGGCACTAGAGCTTCACACGTTGGCACTAGAGCTTCACAGTTTGGCACTAGAGTGTCACACATCGGCACTAGAGTGTCACACTTTGGCACTATAGTGTCACACTTTGCCACTAGAGCATCACACTTTGGTACTAGAGCTTTATACTTTGGCACTATATCTTCACACTTTGGCACTAGAGCGTCACATTTGGGCACTAGAGATCCGCACTTTGGCACTAGAGGGTCACACTTTGACACTGGAGCTTCACACTTTGGAACTAGAGCGTCACACTTTGGCACTAGAGCGTCACACTTTGGCACTAGAGCGTCACATTTTGGCACTATAGTGTCACACTTTGGAACTAGAGTGTCACACTTTGGCACTAGAGCTTCACACTTTGGCACTAGAGCGTCACACTTTGGCACTAGAGCGTCACATTTTGGCACTATAGTGTCACACTTTGGAACTAGAGTGTCACACTTTGGCACTAGAGCGTCACACATTGGCACCAGAGCATCACACTTTGGCACTAGAGCATCACATGTTTGGCACTAGAGCGTCACACTTTGGTGCCAGAGCTTCACCATTTGGCACTATAGCATCACAATTTGGCACTAGAGCGTCACACATTGGCACTAGAGCATCACACTTTGGTACTAGACCTTCACACTTTGGCACTAGAGCGTCACAGATTGGCACTGGAGCGTCACACTTTGGCACTAGAGCATCACACTTTGGCACTCGAGCGTCACACTTTGGCACTAGAGCTTCACACTTTGGCACTAGAGCTTCACGCTCTAGCACTAGAGCGTCACACTTTGGCACTATAGCGTCACACTTTGGCACTAGAGCGTCACACTTTGGCACTAGAGTGTCACACTTTGGCACTAGAGCTTCAGACTTTGGCACTAGAGCTTCACACTTTGGCACTACAGTTCCACACTTTGGCACTAGAGCATCACACTTTGGCACTAGAGTGTCACACTTTGGCACTAGAGCTTCAGACTTTACCACTAGAACTTCACACTTTGGCACTAAAGCTTCAAACTTTGGTACTAGAGTGTCACACTTTGGCACTAGAGTTTCACACTTTGGCACTAGAGTGTTACACTCTGGCACTAGAGCTTCACACTTTGGCACTAGAGCTTCACACTTTGGCACTAGTGCGTCACACTTCGGCACTACGGCCTCACACTTTGGCACTAGAGCGTCACACTTTGGCAGTAGAGCTTCACACTTTGGCACTAGAGCGTCACACTTTGGTACTAGAGCGTCACACTTTGGCACTAGAGAGTCACACTTTGGCACTAAAGCTTCACACTTTGGTACTAGAGCATCACACTTTGGCACTAGAGCGTCACACTTTGGCACTAGAGCGTCACACTCTGGTACTATAGCATCACACTTTGGCACTAGAGCGTCACACTTTGGCACTAGAGCGTTACAAGTTGGCACTAAAGCGTCACACTTTGGCACTAGAGCATCACACTTTGGCACTAGAGCTTCCTACCTTGGAACTAGAGCATCACACTTTGGCACTAGAGCGTCACACTTTGGCACTAGAGCTTCACACTTTGGCACTAGAGTTTCACACTTTGGCACTAAATCGTCACACTTTGGCACTAGAGCGTCACACTTTGGCACTAGAGCGTCACACTTTGGCACTAGAGCTTCACACTTTGGCACTAGAGTTTCACACTTTGGCACTAAATCGTCACACTTTGGCACTAGAGCGTCACACTCTGGCACAAGAGCTTCACACTATGGCACTAGAGCTTCACACTTTGGCACTAGAGTGTCACACTTTGGCACTATAGCGTCACAATTTGGCAATAGAGGTTTGAAATTTGGCACTAGAGCATCACACTTTGGCACTAGATCGTCACACTTTGTCACTAGAGCTTCACACTTTGGCACTAGAGCATCACACTTTGGCACTAGAGAATCACGCTTTGACACTAGAGCTTCACAATTTGGCACTAGAGCGTCACACTTTGACACTAGAGCATCACACTTTGGTACTAGAGCGTTGTACTTTGGCACTAGAGCTTCACACCTTGGCACAAGAGCATCACATGTTCGCACTAGAGCTCCACACTTTGGCACTGGAGTGTCACACGTTGGCACTATATCTTCACACTTTGGAACTAGAGCTTCACACATTGGCACTGGAGCGTCACACATTGGCACTAGAGCGTCAAATGTTTTGCACTAGAGCATCACAATTTGGCACTAAAGCTTCACCCTTTGGCACTAGAGCGTCACATTTTGGCACTAGAGCTTCACACTTTCGCACTAGATCACCCTTTGGCAATAGATTGTCACACTCTGGCACTAGAGCGTCACACGTTGGCACTATAGCGTCACACTTTAGCACTGGAGCGTCACACTTTGGCACTAGAGCGTCACATTTTGGAACTTGAGTGTCACACGTTGGCACTAGAGCGTCATACTTTGGCACTAGAGTGTCTCACTTTGGCACTAGAGCATCACATTTTTGGCACTAGAGCTTCACAATTTGGCACTATATCGTCACAATTTGGCACTAGAGCTTCACAATTTGGCACTATAGCGTCGCAATTTGGCACTAGAGCGTCACACTTTGGCACTGCAGCATCAAACATTGGCACTATGTTTTCACACTTTGGCACTAGAGCGTCACACATTGGCACTAGAGCGTCACACTTCGGCACTACAGCATCACACTTTGGCACTAGAGCATCACACTTTGGCACTAGAGCTTCACACTTTGGCAATAGAGCTTCACAAATTGGCACTAGAGCGTCACACTTTGGCACTACAGCGTCACACTTTGGCACTAGAGAGTCACACTCTGGCACTAGAGTGTCATACTTTGGCAGTAGAGCATCACACTTTGGTACTAGAGCGTTATACTTTGGCACTAGAGCTTCACACTTTGGCACTGGGGCGTCACATTTTGGCACTAGAGCTCCACACTTTGGCACTAGAGCGTCACACTTTGGCTCTAGAGCTTCACACTTTGGAACTAGAGCATCACACTTTGGCACTAGAGCGTCACACGTTGGCACTAGAGCATCACATTTTGGCACTACAGCGTCACACATTGGCACGAGAACGTCACACTTTGGCACTAGAGCTTCATACTTTGGCACTATAACGTCACACTTTGCAACTAGAGCGTCACTCATTGGCACTATAGTGTCTTACTTTGGCACTAGAACGTCACACTTTGGCACTAGAGCATCACACTTTGGCACTAGAGCGTCACACGTTTGACACTAGAGCTTCACACTTTGGCACTAGAGCTTCACAATTTGGCACTTTAGCGTCACAATTTGGCACTAGAGCGTCACACTTTGGCACTAGAGCATCTCACTTTGGTACTAGAGCTTCACACTTTGGCACTAGAGCGTCACACATTGGCACTAGAGCGTCACAGTTTGGCACTAGAGCATCACACTTTGGCACAAGAACGTCACACTAGGGCACTATAGCGTTACACTCTGGCACAAGAGCGTCACACTGTGGCACTAGAGCGTCACACTTTAGCACTGGAGCGTCACAATTTGACATTAGAGCGTCACACTTTGGACCTAGAGCGTCACACTTTGGCACTGTAGTGATACACTTTGGCACTAGAGCTTCACACTTTGGCACTGGAGCTTCACACTCTGGCACTAGAGCGTCACACATTGGCATTAGAGCATCACACGTTGGTACTAGAGCGTCACATTTTGGCACTAGGGCTTCACACTTTGGCACTAGAACGTCACACTAGGGCACTATAGCGTCACACTCTGGCACTAGAGCGTCACACTGTGGCACTAGAGCGTCACACTTTAGCACTGGAGCGTCACAATTTGACATTAGAGCGTCACACTTTGGCACTAGAGCGTCACACTAGGGCACTATAGCGTCACACTCTGGCACTAGAGCGTCACACTGTGGCACTAGAGCGTCACACTTTAGCACTGGAGCGTCACAATTTGACATTAGAGCGTGACACTTTGGACCTAGAGCGTCACACTTTGGCACTATAGTGACACACTTTGGCACTAGAGCGTCACACTTTGGCACTAGAGCATCACTCTTTGGCATTAGATCGTCACACGCTTGGCAATAGAGCTTCACACATTGGCACTAGAGCTTCACAATTTGGCACTATAGCGTCACAACTTGGCAATAGAGCGTCACACTTTGGCACTACAGCATCATAATTTGGCACTAGAACTTCACACTTTGGCACTAGAGCGTCACACATTGGCACTAGAGGGTCACACTTTGGCACTAGAGCATCACACTTTGGCACTAGAACGCCACACTTCGGCACTAGAGGTTCACACTTTGACACTAGAGATTCACACTCTGGCACTAGAGCGTCACACTTTGGCACTAGAGCGTCACACTTTGGCACTAGAGCGTCACACTTTGGCACTAGAGTGTCACACTTTGGCACTAGAGCATCACACTTGGGCACTAGAGCATCACACTTTGGCACTAGAGCGTCACACTTTTGGCACTAGATCTTCACACTTTGGCACTAGAGCTTCACAAATTGGCAATAGAGCGTCACAATTTGGCACTAGAGCATCACACTTTGGCACTAGAGCATCACACTTGGGCACTAGAGCATCACACTTTGGCACTAGAACGCCACACTTCGGCACTAGAGGTTCACACTTTGACACTAGAGAGTCACACTCTGGCACTAGAGCGTCACACTTTGGCACTAGGGCGTCACACATTGGAACCAAAGCGTCACACTTTGGCACTAGAGCATCAAACTTTGGCACTGGAGATTCCTACCTTGGCACTAGAGCGTCACACTTTGGCACTACAGCGTCACACTTTGGCACTAGAGCTTCACAGTTTGGCACTAGAGTTTCACACTTTGGCACTAAAGCGTCACACTTTGGCACTAGAGTGTCACACTTTGGCACTAGAGCTTCACACTTTGGCACTAGAGCTTCACAGTTTGGCACTAGAGTTTCACACTTTGGCACTAAAGCGTCACACTTTGGCACTAGAGTGTCACACTTTGGCACTAGAGCTTCACACTTTGGCACTAAAGCGTCACACTTTGGCACTAGGGCGTCATACTTTGGCACTAGAGCGTCAAACTCTGGCACTAGAGCTTCACTCTTTGGCACTATAGCTTCACACTTTGGCACTAGAGTGTCAGACTTTGGCACTAGAGCGTCACACTTTGGCAATAGAGGTTTGAACTTTGGCACTAGAGCGTCACACATTGGCACTAGAGCGTCGCACTTTGGCACTAGAGCTTCACACTTTGGCACTAGAGCGTCACACTTTGGCACTAGAGCGTCACGCTTTGACACTATAGCTTCACACTTTGGCACTAGAGCTTCACACTTTGGCACTAGAGCGTAACACTTTGACACTAGAGCATCACACTTTGGTACTATAGCGTTATTCTTTGGCACTAGAGCTTCACACTTTGGCACTAGGGCATCACATTTTGGCACTAGAGCTCCACACTTTGACACTGGAGCATCACACGTTGGCACTAAAGCTTCACACTTTGGAACTAGAGCCTCACACTTTGGCACTAGTGCGTCACACTTTGGCACTACAGCGTCACATTTTGGCACTAGAAATCACAATTTGGCACTACACCTTCACACTTTAGCACTAGAGCGTCACATTTTGGCACTAGAGCTTCACACTTTGGCACTAGAGCGTCACACCTTGGCACTAGAGCGTCACACTTTAGCACTGGAACGTCACACTTTGGCACTAGAGCGTCACACTTTGGAACTAGAGTGTCACACTTTGACACTAGAGCGTCACAATTTGGCACTAGAGTGTCACACTTTGGCACTGGAGCATCACACATTGGCACTAGAGCATCACACTTTTGGCACTAGAGCTTCACACTTTGGCACTAAAGCTTCACAATTTGGCACTATAGCGTCACAGTTTGGCACTAGAGCTTTGCAAATTCGCACTATAGTGTCACAATTTGGCACTTGAGCGTCACACTTTGGCACTAGAGCATCAAACTTTGGCACTAGAGTTTCACACTTTGGCACTAGAGCGTCACACATTGGCACTAGGGCGTAACACTTTGGCACTAGAGCATCACACTTTGGCACTAGAGCGTCACACATTGGCACTAGGGCGTAACACTTTGGCACTAGAGCATCACACTTTGGCCCTAGAGCGTCACACTTTGGCACTAGAGCTTCACACGTTGGCACTAGAGCTTCACAGTTTGGCACTAAAGTGTCACACATCGGCACTAGAGTGTCACACTTTGGCACTATAGTGTCACACTTTGCCACTAGAGCATCACACTTTGGTACTAGAGCTTTATACATTGGCACTTTCTCTTCACACTTTGGCACTAGAGCGTCACATTTGGGCACTAGAGATCCGCACTTTGGCACTAGAGGGTCACACTTTGGCACTGGAGCTTCACACTTTGGAACTAGAGCGTCACACTTTGGCACTAGAGCGTCACACTTTGGCACTAGAGCGTCACATTTTGGCACTATAGTGTCACACTTTGGAACTAGAGTGTCACACTTTGGCACTAGAGCGTCACACATTGGCACCAGAGCATCACACTTTGGCACTAGAGCATCACATGTTTGGCACTAGAGCGTCACACGTTGGTGCCAGAGCTTCACTATTTGGCACTATAGCATCACAATTTGGCACTAGAGCGTCACACATTGGCACTAGAGCATCACACTTTGGTACTAGAGCTTCACACTTTGGCACTAGAGCGTCACACATTGGCACTGGAGCGTCACACTTTGGCACTAGAGCATCACACTTTGGCACTAGAGCGTCACACTTTGGCACTAGAGCTTCACACTTTGGCACTAGAGCTTCACGCTCTGGCACTAGAGCATCACACTTTGGCACTATAGCGTCACACTTTGGCACAAGAGCGTCACAGTTTGGCACCAGAGCTTCACACTTTGGCACTAGACCCTCACACGTTTGCACTAGAGCGTCACACTTTGGCACTAGAGCGTCACACATTGGCACTAGTGCGTCACACTTTGGCACTAGAGCGTCACACTTTGGCACTAGAGTGTCACACTTTGGCACTAGAGCTTCAGACTTTGGCACTAGAGCTTCACACTTTGGCACTACAGTTCCACACTTTGGCACTAGAGCATCACACTTTGGCACTAGAGTGTCACACTTTGGCACTAGAGCTTCAGACTTTACCACAAGAGCTTCACACTTTGGCACTAAAGCTTCAAACTTTGGTACTAGAGTGTCACACTTTGGCACTAGAGTTTCACACTTTGGCCCTAGAGTGTTACACTCTGGCACTAGAGCTTCACACTTTGGCACTACAGCTTCACACTTTGGCACTAGTGCGTCACACTTCGGCACTACGGCCTCACACTTTGGCACTAGAGCGTCACACTTTGGCAGTAGAGCTTCACACTTCGGCACTAGAGCGTCACACTTTGGTACTAGAGCGTCACACTTTGGCACTAGAGCGTCACACTTTGGCACTAAAGCTTCACACTTTGGTACTAGAGCATCACACTTTGGCACTAGAGCGTCACACTTTGGCACTAGAGCGTCACACTTTGGTACTATAGCATCACACTTTGGCACTAGAGCGTCACACTTTGGCACTAGAGCGTTACACGTTGGCACTAAAGTGTCACACTTTGGCACTAGAGCATCACACTTTGGCACTAGAGCTTCCTACCTTGGCACTAGAGCATCACACTTTGGCGCTAGAGCGTCACACTTTGGCACTAGAGCTTCACACTTTGGCACTAGAGTTTCACACTTTGGCACTAAATCGTCACACTTTGGCACTAGAGCGTCACACTCTGGCACAAGAGCTTCGCACTATGGCACTAGAGCTTCACACTTTGGCACTAGAGTTTCACACTTTGGCACTAAATCGTCACACTTTGGCACTAGAGCGTCACACTCTGGCACAAGAGCTTCGCACTATGGCACTAGAGCTTCACACTTTGGCACTAGAGTGTCACACTTTGGCACTATAGCGTCACACTTTGGCAATAGAGGTTTGAAATTTGGAACTAGAGCATCACACTTTGGCACTAGATCGTCACACTTTGTCACTAGAGCTTCACACTTTGGCACTAGAGCGTCACACTTTGGCACTAGAGCATCATGCTTTGACACTAGAGCTTCACAATTTGGCACTAGAGCGTCACACTTTGACACTAGAGCATCACACTTTGGTACTAGAGCGTATTACTTTGGCACTAGAGCATCACATGTTGGCACTAGAGCTCCACACTTTGGCACTGGAGCGTCACACGTTGCCACTATATCTTCACACTTTGGAACTAGAGCTTCACACATTGGCACTGGAGCGTCACACATTGGCACTAGAGCGTCAAATGTTTTGCACTAGAGCATCACAATTTGGCACTAAAGCTTCACCCTTTGGCACTAGAGCGTCACACATTGGCACTAGAGCGTCAAATGTTTTGCACTAGAGCATCACAATTTGGCACTAAAGCTTCACCCTTTGGCACTAGAGCGTCACATTTTGGCACTAGAGCTTCACACTTTCGCACTAGATCACCCTTTGGCACTAGAGCGTCACACTTTGGCACTAGAGCGTCACACGTTGGCACTATAGCGTCACACTTTAGCACTAGAGCATCACACTTTGGCACTAGAGCGTCACATTTTGGAACTAGAGTGTCACACGTTGGCACTAGAGCGTCATACTTTGGCACTAGAGTGTCTCACTTTGGCACTAGAGCATCACACTTTGGCACTAGAGCTTCACAATTTGGCACTATATCGTCACAATTTGGCACTAGAGCTTCACAATTTGGCACTATAGCGTCGCAATTTGGCACTAGAGCATCACACTTTGGCACTGCAGCATCAAACATTGGCACTATATTTTCACACTTTGGCACTAGAGCGTCACACATTGGCACTAGAGCGTCACACTTCGGCACTAGAGCATCACACTTTGGCACTAGAGAATCACACTTTGGCACTAGAGCTTCACACTTTGGCAATAGAGCTTCACAAATTGGCACTAGAGCGTCACACTTTGGCACTAGAGCGTCACACTTTGGCACTAGAGAGTCACACTCTGGCACTAGAGTGTCATACTTTGGCAGTAGAGCATCACACTTTGGTACTAGAGCGTTATACTTTTGCACTAGAGCTTCACACTTTGGCACTGGGGCGTCACATTTTGGCACTAGAGCTCCACACTTTGGCACTAGAGCGTCACACTTTGGCTCTAGAGCTTCACACTTTGGAACTAGAGCATCACACTTTGGCACTAGACCATCACATGTTGGTTCTAGAGCATCACATTTTGGTACTACAGCGTCACACATTGGCACGAGAATGTCACACTTTGGCACTAGAGCTTCATACTTTGGCACTATAACATCACACTTTGCAACTAGAGCGTCACTCATTGGCACTATAGTGTCTTACTTTGGCACTAGAACGTCACACTTTGGCACTAGAGCATCACACTTTGGCACTAGAGCGTCACACGTTTGACACTAAAGCTTCACACTTTGGCACTAGAGCTTCACAATTTGGCACTTTAGCGTCACAATTTGGCACTAGAGCGTCACACTTTGGCACTAGAGCATCTCACTTTGGTACTAGAGCTTCACACTTTGGCACTAGAGCGTCACACATTGGCACTAGAGCGTCACACTTTGGCACTAGAGCATCACACTTTGGCACTAGAACGTCACACTAGGGCACTATAGCGTCACACTCTGGCACTAGAGCGTCACACTGTGGCACTAGAGCGTCACACTTTAGCACTGGAGCGTCACAATTTGACATTAGAGCGTCACACTTTGGACCTAGAGCGTCACACTTTGGCACTATAGTGACACACTTTGGCACTAGAGCTTCACACTTTGGGACTAGAGCTTCACACTCTGGCACTAGAGCGTCACACATTGGCACAAGAGCATCACACGTTGGTACTACAGCGTCACATTTTGGCACTAGAGCTTCACACTTTGGCACTAGAACGTCACACTAGGGCACTATAGCGTCACACTCTGGCACTAGAGCGTCACACTGTGGCACTAGAGCGTCACACTTTAGCACTGGAGCGTCACAATTTGACATTAGAGCGTCACACTTTGGCACTAGAGCGTCACACTAGGGCACTATAGCGTCACACTCTGGCACTAGAGCGTCACACTGTGGCACTAGAGCGTCACACTTTAGCACTGGAGCGTCACAATTTGACATTAGAGCGTGACACTTTGGACCTAGAGCGTCACACTTTAGCACTATAGTGACACACTTTGGCACTAGAGCGTCACACTTTGGCACTAGAGCATCACTCTTTGGCACTAGATCGTCACACGCTTGGCAATAGAGCTTCACACATTGGCATGAGAGCTTCACAATTTGGCACTATAGCGTCACAACTTGGCACTAGAGCGTCACACTTTGGCACTACAGCATCATAATTTGGCACTAGAACTTCACACTTTGGCACTAGAGCCTCACACATTGGCACTAGAGAGTCACACTTTGGCACTAGAGCATCACACTTTGGCACTAGACCGCCACACTTCGGCACTAGAGGTTCACACTTTGGCACTAGAGATTCACACTCTGGCACTAGAGCATCACACTTTGGCACTAGAGCGTCACACTTTGGCACTAGAGCGTCACACTTGGGCACTAGAGCATCACACTTGGGCACTAGAGCATCACACTTTGGCACTAGAGCGTCACACTTTTGGCACTAGATCTTCACACTTTGGCACTAGAGCTTCACAAATTGGCAATAGAGCGTCACAATTTGGCACTAGAGCATCACACTTGGGCACTAGAGCATCACACTTGGGCACTAGAGCATCACACTTGGGCACTAGAGCATCACACTTGGGCACTAGAGCATCACACTTGGGCACTAGAGCATCACACTTGGGCACTAGAGCATCACACTTGGGCACTAGAGCTTCACACTTTGGCACTAGAGCGTCACACATTGGCACTAGAGCGTCACACTTTGGCACTAGAGCATCACACTTTGGCACTAGAGCGTCACACTTTGGCACTAGAGCTTCACACTTTGGCACTAGATCTTCACAATTTGGCACTATAGCGTCACAATGTGGCACTAGAGCGTCACACTTTGGCACTAGGGCATCCCACTTTGGCACTAGACATTCACACTTTGGCACTAGAGCGTCACACATTGGCACTAGAGCATCACACTTTGGCACTAGAGCATCACACTTTGGCACTAGAGCGTCACACTTTGGCACCAGAGCTTTACACTTTGGCACTAGAGCTTCACACTCTGGCACTAGAGCGTCACACTATGGCACTAGAGCATCACACTTTGGCAGTAGATTGTCGCACTTTGGCACTAGAGCATCACACTTGGGCACTGGAGCATCACAATGTGGCACTAGAGCGTCACACCTTTGACACTAGAGCTTCACACTTTGGCACTAGAGCTTCACAATTTGGCACCAGAGCATCACAATTTGGCACTAAAGCGTCACACTATGGAATTATAGCGTCACACTTTGGCACTAGAGTTTCACAATGTGGCACTAGAGCTTCACACATTGGCACTAGAGCGTCACACTTTGGCACTAGATCGTTACACTTTAGCACTGGAGCGTCACACTATGGCACTAACGCGTCACACCTTGGCACTAGAGCGTCAAACATTGGCACTAGAGCGTCACACTTTGGCACAAGAGTGTCACACTTTGGTACTATAGCCTCATTCTTTGGCACTAGATCATCACACTTTTGGCACTAGAGCTTCACACTTTGGCACTATAGCTTCACAAATTGGCACTATAGCGTCACAATTTGGCACTAGAGCGTCACACTTTGGCACTAGAGCTTCACACTTTGGCACTAGAGCTTCACACTTTGGCACTAGAGCGTCACACTTTAGCACTAGAGCGTCACATTTTGGCACTAGAGCTTCACACTTTGGCACTATAGCTTCACAAATTGGCACTATAGCGTCACAATTTGGCACTAGAGCGTCACACTTTGGCACTAGAGCTTCACACTTTGGCACTAGAGCTTCACAATTTGGCACTAGAGCGTCACACGCTGGCACTATAGCGTCACAATTTGGCACTAGAGCGTCACACTTTGGTACAAGAGCGTTGTACTTTGGCACTAGAGCCTCACACTTTGGCACTGGAGCGTCACATTTTTGGCAGTAGAGCTCCACACTTTGGCACTAGAACGTCACACTTTGGCACTAGAGCTTCACACTTTGGAACTAGAGTGTCACACTTTGGCAATATAGCTTCACACTTTGGCACTAGAGCATCACATTTTGGCACTAGAGCGTCACACATTGGCACTAACGCTTCACACTTTAGCACTATATCATCACAGTTTGGCACTAGAGCTTCACACTTTGGCACTAGAACGTCACAATTTGGCACTAGAGCGTCACACTCTGGCACTAGAGAGTCACACTTTGGCACTAGAGGGTCACACTTTTGCACTAGAGCATCACACTTTGGCACTAGAGCGTCACACTTTGGCACTAGAGCGTCACACGTTGGCACTAGAGCGTCACATTTTGGCACTAGAGCGTCACACTTTGGCACGAGAACGTCACACTTTGGTACTAGAGTTTCATACTTTGGCACTATAATGTCACACTTTTGAACTAGAGCGTCACACATTGGCACTAGAGTGTCTTACTTTGGCACTAGAGTGTCACACTTTGGCACTAGAGCATCACACTTTGGCACTAGAGTGTCACACGATTGGCACTAGAGCTTCACATTTTGGCACTAGAGCTTCACAATTTGGCACTATAGCGTCACAATTTGGCACTAGAGCGTCACACTTTGGCACTATAGCATCTCACTTTGGTACTAGAGCTTCACACTTTGGCACTATAGCGTCACACATTGGCACTAGAGCGTCACACTTTGGCACTAGAGCATCACACTTTGGCACTAGAGCTTCACACTTTGGCACTAGAGCTTCACACGCTGGCACTAGAGCGTCACACTTTGGCACTAGAGCATCACACTTTTGCACTAGAGCGTCACAGGTTGGCACTAGAGCTTCGCACTTTGGCACTAGAACGTCACACTTTGGCACTATAGCATCACACTTTGGCACTAGAGCGTCACACTTTGGCACTAGAGCATCACGTTTTGGCACTGGAGAGTCACACTTTGACAAGAGAGCGTCACACTTTGGCACTAGAGCGTCACACTTTGGCACTATAGTGACACACTTTGGCACTAGAGCGTCACACTTTGGGACTATAGTGACACAGTTTGGCACTAGAGCATCACACTTTGGCACTATATCGTCACACGCTTGGCAATAGAGCTTCACAAATTGGCACTAGAGCTTCACAATTTGGCACTATATCGTCACAATATGGTACTAGAGCGTCACACTTTGGCACTAGAGCATGATTCTTTGGCACTAGAACTTCACACATTGGCACTAGAGCATCACCCATTGGCACTAGAGAGTCACACATTGGCACTAGAGCATCACACTTTGGCACTACACCGTCACAATTTGGCACTATAGCTTCACACTTTGGCACTAGAGCTTCACACTCTGGCACTAGAGCGTCACACTTTGGCACTAGAGCATCACACTTTGGCACTAGAGCGTCACACTCTGGCACTAGAGCGTCACACTTGGGCAATAGAGCATCACACTTTGACACTAGAGCGTCACACTTTTGGCACTTGAGCTTCACACTTTGGCACTAGAGCTTCACAGTTTTGCACTAGAGCGTCACAATTCGGCACTAGAGCATCACACTTTGGCACTAGAGCGTCACACTTGGGCAATAGAGCATCACACTTTGACACTAGAGCGTCACACTTTTGGCACTTGAGCTTCACACTTTGGCACTAGAGCTTCACAGTTTTGCACTAGAGCGTCACAATTCGGCACTAGAGCATCACACTTTGGCACTAGAGCTTCACACTTTGGCACTAGAGCATCACACATTGGCACTAGAGTGTCACACTTTGGCACTAGAGCGTCACACTTTAGTACTGGAGCGTCACACGTTGGCACTAGAGCGTCACACTTTGGCACTAGAGCATCACACTTTGGCACTAGAGCGTCACACTTTGGTACTAGAGCGTCACACTTTGGCACTATAGCATCACTCTTTGGCACTAGATCGTCACACTTTGGCACTAGAGCATCACACTCTGGCACTAGAGCGTCACACTTTAGCACTAGAGCGTCACATTTTGGCACTAGAGTGTCACAGTTTGGCACTATAGTTTCACACTTTGGCACTAGAACGTCACAATTTGGCACTAGATCGTCACACTCTGGCAGTAGAGCATCACATTTTGGCACTAGAGCGTCACACTTTAGCACTGGAGTGTCACACTTTGGCACTAGAGCGTCACACATTGGCACTAGAACGTCACACTTTGGCACTAGAGCGACACACTTTGGCACTAGAGTGTCACACTTTGGCACTAGATCATCACACTTTGGCACTAGAGCGTCACACGCTTGGAAATAGAGCTTCACACTTTGGCACTATAGCTTCACAAAATGGCACTATAGCGTCACAAATTGGCACTAGAGCATCACACTTTGGCACTAGAGCTTCACGCTTTGGCACTAGAGCGTCACACATTGGCACTAGAGCGTCACACTTTGGCACTAGAGCAACACACTTTGGCACTAAAGCATCACACATTGGCACTAGAGCTTCACACTTTGGCAGTAGAGCTTCACACTCTGGCACTAGAGCGTCACACTATGGCACTAGAGCGTCACACGTTGGCACTAGAGCGTCACACTTTGGCACTACAGCGTCCCACTTGGGCACTAGAGCATCTCACTGTGGAACTAGAGCGTCACACCTTTGGCACTAGAGCTTCACACTTTGGCACTATAGCTTCACAATTTGGCACTAGAGCATCATAATTTGTCACTAGAGCGTCACACTTTTGCATTATAGTGTCACACATTGGCACTAGAGGTTCACAATTTGGCACTAGAGAGTCACACATTGGCACAAGAGCGTCACACTTTGGCACTAGATCATCACACTTTAGCACTGGAGCGTCACACTATGGCACTAGAGCGTCACACCGTAGCACTAGAGTGTCACACTTTGGCACTATAGCGTCACACTCTGGCACTAGAGCGTCACACTTTGGCACTAGAGCGTCACACTTTAGCACTAGAGCGTCACACTTTGGCACTAGAGCGTCACACTTTGGCACTAGAGCGTCACACTTTGGCACTAGAGCGTCACACATTGGCACTAGAGCGTCACACTATGGCACTAGAGCGTCACACCGTAGCACTAGAGTGTCACACTTTGGCACTAGAGGGTGACACATTGGCACTATAGCGTCACACTCTGGCACTAGAGCGTCACACTTTGGCACTAGAGCGTCACACTTTAGCACTAGAGCGTCACACTTTGGCACTAGAGCGTCACACTTTGGCACTAGAGCGTCACACTTTGGCGCTAGAGCGTCACACGTTGGCACTAGAGCGTCACACTTTGGCACTATAGCATCACTCTTTGGCACTACATCGTCACACTTTGGCACAAGAGCTTCACACTCTGGCACTAGAGCATCAGACTTTAGCACTAGAGCGTCACACTTTGGAACTAGAGCGTCACAGTTTGGCACTATAGCTTCACACTTTGGCACTAGCACGTCACAATTTGGCACTAGATCGTCACACTCTGGCAGTAGAGCATCACACTTTGGCACTAGAGCGTCACACTTTAGCACTGGAGTGCCACACTTTGGCACTAGAGCGTCACACATTGGCACTAGAATGTCACACTTCGGCACTAGAGTGACACACTTTGGCACTAGAGCATCACATTTTGGCACTAGAGCATCACACTTTGGCACTATAGCTTCACAATTTGGCACTATAGCGTCACAAAATGGCACTAGAGCGTCACACTTTGGCACTAGAGCATCACACTTTGGCGCTAGAGCTTCACACTTTGGCACTAGAGCGTCACACATTGGCACTAGAGCGTCACACTTCGGCACTAGAGCAACACACTTTGGCACAAAAGCGTCAGACATTGGCACTAGAGCTTCACACTTTGGCACTAGAGCTTCACACTCTGGCACTATAGCGTCACATTATGGCACAAGAGCGTCACACGTAGGCACTAGAGCGTCACACTTTGGCACTACAACGTCCCACTTGGGCACTAGAGCATCACACTGTGGCACTAAAGCGTCACACCTTTGGCATTAGAGCTTCATACTTTGGCACTATAACTTCACAATTTGGCACTAGAGCATCATAATTTGGCAGTAGAGCGTCACACTTTGGCATTATAGCGTCACACATTGGCACTAGAGGTTCACACTTTGGCACTAGAGAGTCACACATTGGCACTAGAGCGTCACACTTTGGCACTAGATCATCACACTTCAGCACTGGAGCGTCACACTATGGCACTAGAGCGTCACACCGTGGCACTAGAGTGTCACACTTTGGCACTAAAGTCACACTCTGGCACTAGAGCGTCACACTTTGGCACTATAGCCTCATTCTTTGGCACTAGATCGTCACACTTTTGGCACTAGAGCTTCACACTTTGGCACTATAGCTTCACAAATTGGCACTATAGCGTCACAATTTGGCACTAGAGCGTCACACTTTGGCACTAGAGCTTCACACTTTGGCACTAGAGCTTCACACTTTGGCACTAGAGCGGCACACTTTCGCACTAGAGCGTCACACGCTGGCACTATAGCGTCACACATTGGCACTAGAGCGTCACACTTTGGCACTATAGCATCACACTTTGGTACTAGAGCATTGTACTTTGGCACTAGAGCGTCACACTTTGGCACTAGAGCGTCACATTTTTGGCACTAGAGCTCCACACTTGGCACTAGAGCGTCACACTTTGGCACTAGAGCTTCACACTTTGGAACTAGAGCGTCACACTTTGGCAATAGAGTGTCACACTTTGGCACTATAGCATCACATTTTGGCATTAGAGCGTCACACATTGGCACTAAAGCTTCACACTTTAGCACGATAGCATCACAGTTTCGCACTAGAGCTTCACACTTTGGCACTAGAACGTCACACTTTGGCACTAGAGCGTCACACTCTGGCACTAGAGCGTCACACTTTGGCACTAGAGCGTCACACTTTTGCTTTAGATCGTCACACTTTGGCACTAGAGCGTCACACTTTGGCACTAGAGCATCACACTTTGGCACTATAGTGTCACACGTTTGGCACTAGAGCTTCACACTTTGGCACTAGAGCTTCACAACTTGGCACTATAGCGTCATTATTTGGCACAATAGCGTCACACTTTTTCACTAGAGCGTCACACTTTGGCACTAGAGCTTCATACTTTGGCACTAGAGCTTCACACATTGGCACTGGAGCGTCACACTTTGGCACTAGGTCATCACACTTTGGCCCTAGAACGTCACATTTTGGCACTAGGACTTCACACTTTGGCACTAGAGCTTCACACTCTGGCACTAGAGCGTCACACGTTGGCACTAGAGCGTCACACTTTGGCACTAGAGGGTCACACTTTGGCACTAGAGCGTCACACTTTGGCACTAGAGCGTCACACTTTGGCACTAGAGCATCACACTTTGGCACTAGAGC
>SZWC01000146.1:80644-91871 GCA_023375785.1 Penium margaritaceum | reverse complement strand
CACTAGAGCGTCACACTTTGGCACTAGAGCGTCACACTTTGGCACTAGAGCATCACACTTTGGCACTAGAGCGTCACACTTTTGGCACTAGAGCTTCACACTTTGGCACTAGAGCTTCACAATTTGACACTAGAGCATCACAATTTGGCACTAGAGCGTCACATATTGGCACTTTAGCGTCACACTTTGGCACTAGAGCTTCACACTTTGGCACTAGAGCCTCACACTTTGGCAGTGGAGCTTCACACTTTGGTACTAAAACGTCACACATTGGGACTAGAGCGTCACACTCTGGCACTAGAGCATCACACTTTGGCACTAGAGTGTCACACTTTGGCACTAGAGGGTCATAATTTGGCACTAGAGCTTCACACGTTGGCACTAGAGCTTTACACTTTGGCACTAAAGCGTCACACTTTGGCCTTAGAGCGTCACACTTTGGCACTAGAGCGTCACACTTTGGTACTAGAGCGTCACACTTTGGCATTAGAGCATCACATTTTGGCACTAGAGCCTCACACTTTGGCACAAGAGCTCCACACGTTGGCACTATAACGTCACACGTTGGCACTAGAGCGTCACACTTTGGCACTAGAGCGTTACATTTTGGCACTAGAGCATCACAATTTGGCAATAGAGCATCACACTTTGGCACTAGAGCGTAACACTTTGGCACTAGAGCTTCACACTTTGGAACTAGAGCGTCAAACTTTGGCACTAGAGCATCACACTTTGGCACTAGATCTTCACACTTGGTACTAGAGCTTCACACATTGGTACTAGAGCGTCAGACTTTGGCACTAGAGCTTCACACTTTGGCACTAGAGCGTCACACTTTGGTACTAGAGCGTCACACTTTGGCACTAGAGGATCACACTTTGCCACTAGAGTGTCACACTTTGGCACTAGAGCGTCACACTTTGGTACTAGAGCTTCACACTTTGGCAATAGAGCGTCACACTTTGGCACAAGAGCGTCATGCTTTGGCACTAGAGCGTCACACGTTGGCACTAGAGCGTCACTCTTTTGCACTAGAGTGTCACTATTTGGCACAAGAGCGTCACACTTTGGCACTAGAGCGTCACACTTTGGCACTAGAGCTCCACACTCTGGCACCAGAGCGTCAAACGTTGGCACTAGAGCGTCACATATTGGCACTAGAGAATCGCACTTTGGTACTAGAGCGTCACACTTTTGTCAGAAGAATGTAGAAGTGGGTGGCAATAGCAGAAGCAAGCAGAAGCAACGGAACATCCGCAACTACGTCAGCACGATGTTGGAAGCAGAAAGGTGAAAGCAGTTCCGAGGAGTTAGTCGCGGAGCTGGGGCGAGGTACCGAAGACACGAGGTAGACAGGAGCTAGTGAGAGAGAGAAAGGGTGAGGGCAAGTGCTTGAGTGAAGGAGCGAGAGTGACGGAGAGAAGAGCTGCAAGGTAGGCGTGGTTGGCGAACGTATGATGAGCCAGCTGCGAGCAGAGCGAAGATACGGCGGCGAAGCCGCGGAACCAAAAGGGAACAGGATGAAAAGAACTGTCCTGGTTAACATTGAGGGAATGAACATCCTCAGTATATGTGGACATAACAGGTCAAAATGGTACAGCAACGGCTTCTCTCCGCTAGCCGGACGCGGGCGACACTTGCGACTTTATTAGGGGATGACTTGACTTTGTCCGTCGAACAGTCACACATCAGGTGACCTGTTACTCAAGGTGGTTTGGTCTCGGACCTGAACCGTTCTTGAGAAAAGAATTATCTGACAACAGATGTGCACGGAGTCAGTTTCGCGAGGAAATTCCAACACCCCCCTTGAAATTGACGCAGTGCACTTGTGCAGTATGCGGTCTGCTCAGATGGCACGTCCAACTCTATAGTGTATCAGTGAGGCGAGGATGTGGATGGAGCAGGTGGTCTGGGCAGAAGGTAAAGAGGTGGGACGTCTGGGATCGCAGGGAGATCTTCCATGACGAGCCTATCTGGTTGGTCTGTTCTCCACCGGCATCCCCTGCGTCGTCTGCACTCTATGCGTATGTTGCCCATAAGTCCAGAGATGTCGTCGCAGCGGGGATCATACGACCGGAGGATAGTGTGAAATGGACAATCGGTGGTGAGATCTATGATGACCAGAGCTTGATATTCGGAAAGAAAGTAGTCGTCTTAGTATTGATGTATGTTGAGAGTGGAGAGGTCCATGTGGAAAGTACCTCGGTCCTTGCTGAAGATATCCCAGAGTTCAAGATCGTCAAAGCTCACGTTTGCATGTAGTTCCATTGCAGCAAGCCAATTGTCATAGTTGGCTTAGCCTGCGTTGTTGAAGTGGAGAATCGGGAATATGTGAGCCAGCTCAACAATCCCTTATTTGATTGGTTTGCCTTGTCTCCACCAGTGGTGGCGTGGTCGTTAAGTGGCTGCAGCATTGCTGGAAGACAAGTGTGAAGGTTCCGGGGATGCTGGTTGCTAGGGGAAGGGCTGGTGGTGATGATTGAGAATCCAAAAATCAAAGGTTTGATGAGGTTTGAAGCTTGGCAGATGCGATGCCCAACACAAAGGAGCAGAGATTGCTGTAGCAGGATGAGCACAGGAACAGAACCATGTGTGTTACGGAGACTTCAGCGTGGATCCAGGTCGTCGCGTAACAGGCGATGCGACTGGGCGGACACTTGTGCTGAGCGGAGGATGACGCAGGAGGATGATGCTGAAGACGATTGATGGAGAGAAATGGAGTGTACGCAGGGGGAAAAACCGCGTGCGCTGCGGAGTTTTCGGCGTGGGTGCAGGTCGTTGCAAAAAGGGCGATGCAACCGGGCGGATCCGTGTGCCGAGCGAATGAGCGCGGATGATGGCGGAGGAGTGATGGCGGAGTGGGCGCAGGGGTGACACCACGTGCGTGGCGGAAGTTTCGGTGTGGACGCAAGTCGTCACGCAATGGGCGATTTGACCGGGTGGATCTGGTTGCCGAGCAGACGATGAGAGCAATGATCGCGGCAAAGATTGATGGCTGAGTGGGCGCAGGGTCACAACCACGTGCAATGCGAGATAGGGGAATAGAGTGCGGCACGGGGAAGGCAGGAGCCAACGCGCCGCAAGATATCTGCTTCCGGCGTGGGTGCAGGCTGCTGCAAAGCGGGCAGCAAGCTCATGCAGGTCCTTGTGCTGACCACAGATGCGGATGATTGCTGATGAGGAGGCGGAGGCTTGATGACGAGGATGTGGGCGCAGGGGCAAAGCCACGTGCGCTGCGGAGGTTTCAGCGTGGGTGCAGATCATTGCGAAACAGGCAATGCGACCGGGCGGATCCTTGTGCCGAGCGGAGAATTACGCGGAAAGCAGAGGAACGATTGATGATTGAGCGGACTTAGGGGCGTACGCTGCGAGGCAATGCTGATGATGACGGAGTGGAAGTTAATGAGAGGTGCTTCGGAGGAGGCAGAGGAAGATGGGATGACACCGATGTGAGGGCAGGTTGGAGGAGGGGATGAATGCTGATGAGAGGTGTAGAGGCTGTAGAGTGACATGAGGTGGAACTGACGAAATAGTGTTGGCAGGAGGCGGATGGGCGAGAAGACTGGAAGGCGGCAGTTGGCGGGGGTGAAGCAACTAGCTGTTCCGCTGTCACGAGAGTGACGGCTTGTTCCCTAGTTTGCTTGAAGCGTGAGCTAGAAGACTGGTGGTGTTCGATATCTTGACGACGAGAGGAAGTTGGCTGCAGCAAGGGGAGTCGTGAGGTGGATAGCGACGATGGTCCGCTACTGTCAGGAGAGTGACGGCTTGTTCCCCAGTTGGCTCGCAACAGGAGCAGGACGACTGGTGGTGTCCGATATCCTGACGGCAGACAGCACACTGCTGCTGCTGACAATGCGAGAGGGCCGTGCGAAGGCGCGACTCGAGGCGATGACTGTGAGGAAGCAGAGGTGGACAAGGTGGATGGAGCAGATGAGACAGGTGTTGAGGATGAGGAGGGCATAAGACTTTCCGGAGGCTAGGATGATGAGAAATGACAGGTGGCAAGTAGCAAGAAGCTTCCAAGAAAAGGGCGGCAGGTGGTGACTCGAGAGCTTCTTGAGGCTGATATCAATGTTGTGTCTTTGAGTGTGAGCCACGGGCGCAAATTTGGGAACAAGGCTTCATCAGGATGACAGGGGATTTTGTCTGCTTGGGGAGTAAACGGAGGTGCTGTCTGACGTCAGCTGTTTGACAAAGCTCATAGGCGCAAAGCGACGGCGGCAGCGCCAGATGAATCCTAAACAGAAGAGTGAGGCAATTTCAGCGACGAGGCGATGAGTGGATCACGGGACACCAGGTGATGTTACCTGATGCTCTTAAACCATGTCAGAAACATGAAGCAGTGGAGGCGGCAATAGTAGAAGCAGGCAAAAGCAACGGGACATCCGCAACTACGTAAGCATGATGACAGAAGATGAAAGGTGAAAGTAGTTCCAAGGAGTTAGTCGTGGGGCAGGGCCGAGGTACCAAAGAAACAAGGTAGACAAAAGCTAGTGAGAGAGAGACAGGCGAGGCCAAGTGCTTGACCGTAGGAGCGAGAGTGACGGAGTGAATAGCTGCAAGGTAGGCGTGGTTGGCAAACGCAGGATGAGCAAGCTGCGAGCAGAACGAAGACACGGCGGCGAAGTCGCAGAACCAAAAGGGAACCGGATGAAAATGGCTGTTCTCATTAACATCGAGGGAATGAACATCCTTAGTATATGTAGGTAGAATAGGTGAAAACGGTACAGTAGCGGCTTCTTTCTGCTAGCCGGACGCGGGTGACACTTGCCACATTATTAGGGGATGTCTTGACTTTGTCGCCCTAACGGTCACACAATAAGTCAAGGTCGTTCGGTCTCGGACCTGAACCGTTATTGAGGAAAGAATTCGCTAACAGCAGATGTGCACGGAGTCATTTTTGTGAGGAAATTCCAACAACTTTGGCACTAGAGCGTCACACTTTGGCACTAGAGCTTCACACTTTGGCACTAGAGCGTCATACTTTGGCACTAGAGCTTCATACTTTGGCACTAGAGCTTCACATTTTGGCACTAGAGCATCACACTTTGGCACTAGAGCTTCACACTTTGGCACTAGAGCGTCATACTTTGGCACTAGAGCTTCATACTTTGGCACTAGAGCTTCACATTTTGGCACTAGAGCATCACACTTTGGCACTAGAGCTTCACACTTTGGCACTAGAGTGTCACACTTTGGCACTAGAGCGTCACACTTTGGCACTAGAGCGTCACACTTTGGCACTATAGCTTCACACATTGGCATTATAGCAACACACGTTGACACTATAGCTTCACATTTTGGCACTAGAGCGTCACACTTTGGCACTAGAGCGTCACACTTTGGCACTAGAGCGTCACACTTTGGCACTATAGCTTCACACATTGGCATTATAGCAACACACGTTGACACTATAGCTTCACATTTTGGCACTAGAGCGTCACACTCTGGCACTAGAGCATCACACTTTGGAACTAGGGAGACACACTTTAGCCCTAGAGTATCACACTTTGGCACTAGAGTGTCACACTTTGGCACTAGAGCGTCACACTTTCGCAATGCATCGTCACACTTTGACACTAGAGCATCACACTTTGGCACTAGAGCTCCACACGTTGGCACTATAGTGTCACAATTTGGCACTAGAGCTTCACACTTTGGCACTAGAGCATCACACTTTCGCAATGCAGCGTCACACTTTGACACTAGAGCATCACACTTTGGCACTAGAGCTCCACACGTTGGCACTATAGTGTCACAATTTGGTAGTGGCGCATCACACATTGGCACTAGAGCATCACACTTTGCTACTAGAGCATCACACTTTGGCACTAGAGCATCACACTTTGGCACTAGAGCTTCACACGTTGGCACTAGAGCATCACACTCAGGCACTATAGCATCACACTTTGGCACTAGAGCGTCACGCTTTGACACTAGAGCTTCACACTTTGGTACTAGAGCATCACACTTTGACATTATAGCTCCAAACACTGGCACTAGAGCGTCACACGTTGGCACTAGAGCGTCACACTTTGGCACTATAGCATCACACTTTGGCACTAGAACGTCACACTTTGGCACTAGAGCGTCACACTTTGGCACTAGAGCATCACACTTTGGTACTAGAGAGTCACACTTTGGCAGTAAAGCCTCTAAGCTTGGCACTAGAACATCACACTTTGGCACTAGAGCGTCACAATTTGGCACTAGAGCTTCACACTTTGGCACTAGGGCGACACACTTTGGCACTAGAGCATCACACTTTGGCACTAGAGCTTCACACGTAGGCACTAGAGCGTCATCGGCAGCAGCAGTAGAGCAGCGGGAGACGGAGGTGCTGCCTCTTGCAGCAGCTGCACCTGGTGCGGCACCCGAAGCACCAGCACCATTGGCAGCAACAGCAAAGCGACGAGAAAAGGAGGTGCTGCCTCTTGTAGAAGCTGCATCCGGCCTGGCGTGCGAAGCGCCAGCACCATCAGCAGGAGCAACAGAGCAGTGCGAGACGGAGGTGCTGCCTCTTGCATCACCTGCACCCGGTGCGGCGTCCGAAGCGTCAGCACCATCGGCAGTAGCAGCAAAGCAGCGGGAGACGGATGTGCTGCCTCTTGTAGCAGCTGCACCTGGCGTGGCGCCCGAGGCGCGAGTTCCATCGGCAGCAACAGCAGAGCAGCGGGAGACGGAGGTGCTGCCTCTTGTAGCAGCTGCACCCGGTGCGGCGCCCGAAGCGCCAGCACCATCGGCAGCAGCAGCAAAGCGGCAGGAAAAGGTGGTGCTGCCTCTTGTAGCAGCTACATCCGGCGCGGCGCCCGAGGCGCGAGTGCCATCGGCAACAGCAGCAGAATAGTGGGAGATGGAGGTGCTACCTCTTGCATCTGCTGCACCCGGGGCGGCGTCCGAGGCGCGAGTGCCATTGACAGCAGCAGCAGAGTAGCGGGAGACGGATGTACTGCCTCTTGCAGTAGCTGCACCCGGTGCGGCGCCCGAATCGTTATTGCCATCGACAGCAGCAGCAGAGCAGCGAGAGACGGAGGTGCTGCCTCTTGCAACAGCTGCACCCGGTGCGGCGCCCGAAGCTCCAGCACCATCGGGAGCAACAACTGAGCGTCGGGAAATAAAGGTACTGCCTCTTGCAGTAGCTGCAACCGGCACGGCGCCCGAGGCGCGAGTGCCATCGGCAGCAGCAGCAGAACAGCGGGAGACGGATGTGCTGTCTCTTGCGGCATCTGCACCTGGTGCGGCGCCCGAAGTGCCAGCACCATCAGAAGCAGCAGTAGAGCAACGGGAGACGGAGGTGCTGCCTTGTGCAGCAGCTGCACCCGGTGTGGCGCCCGAAGCACCAGCACCATCGCCAACAGCAGCAGAGCAGCGGAAGACGAAGGTGCAGCCTTGTGCAGCAGCTGCACCCGGTGCGGCGTCTGAAGCATCAGCACCATCGGCAAAAGCAGCAGAGCAGCGGGAGACGGAGGTGCTGCCTCTTGTAGCAGCTACACCTGGTGCGACGCCCGAAGCACCAGTACCATTGGCAGTAGCAGCAAAGCGGCGGGAAAAGGAGGTGCTTCCTCATGCAGCAGCTGCATCCAGCCCGGCGTCCGAAGCGCCAGCACCATCGGCAGCAGCAGCAGAGCAGTGGGAGACGGAGGTGCTGCCTCTTGCAGCAGCTGCACCCGGTGCGGCGTCCGGGGCGCGAGCACCATCGGCAGCAGCAGCAGAGCTGTAGGAGAAGCCACGAAAGAAGAGACGGAAGGGACTCCATGAGGCCAGGCCGGGGGACAAGAAGCAAAGAAGAGAAGTAGAAGGAGGGAAGGAAGGGGAACCTCCACTCATGCAAGAAGAGCACCTCAGTTTACAAAGTGCCACTCCTGTGAGATGGGAGCCACTGCCCCCATATGATAGATCCCTATGGCCAACCAGTTCCCGGCTTGAGGTGCAACAGGAGCCGGAGCAGCAGATGTCAAAGAAGAAGGAAGAGGAGCAGAGAGGTGAGGAGCTTGAGTTGAGCATTGAGACGGACGATCAGGACGGAGAGGACGGAGAGGAAGAGATGACTCGGCAGCTGTGTGAAACATGTAAAAACCTGGTTGCTGCGAGAAGGGAAGTCGTATGCGAGGGATGCAAGGCCGGCCTACGTGTGGCATGCTGTGACCTCGCCCTGGACATCTTCCACAACATTAAGATGTGTGAGATCTATGCGACGAATCTGAAGGAAAGCATGGGAGTGGACAGTGAAGAAGAGCTGCAGAAGGAGCAGGAGGAAGAGAAGATCCGTTCAGGGTATGGAGTTGCAGCTAGGAAGCCCAGCATGCCGCAAGATGAGAAGGAGCCCTGTGGCAACAGTGAGGAGCCGATGGACGCTACTACCCTATTCCGCTACTTTGTGTGCAGACATCCGGTACATGCAGCTTGCTTGGACCCGAGGGTGCGGATACGGCGGAAGGTGATAGGTTGCAAGAAGTGTGCACCCATCATGCTGGCAAGGACAGATAAAGAGGACAGGAGAAGAAACCGACCTGCACCTAAGCATTGGGCTGAAAGGTGCGAGGACTGCTGGGAGCCACACGGCCGCATGGAGGCGACCTGGTGCTACGAATGCAAAGCACCCCTCCACCGCAAATGTGGAACCGGGATCCCGGGATTGGGACGGCATTGCAAGGGCTCCATCCGGAGGTTAGTGGAACAGGAGAAAGAAATGGGCAAGGAGGGCGGACTGGCTGCTGGGCCATAACTAAGCATCCCTCGGGTGGATGAAACGAAGGAATATGGGAAGTGCGATCGGCCGGTGAGGACGCAAAAGAAGCGCTGCTACAACTGCAGGGTGGCTCTCCACTATGTATGTGGAGATGAATAACTGCTGCAATGGAAGGCAGTGCACGTCTGTCTAGCTTGCACACCGGAGCTGAAATAGAGGATGCAAAAGGAGATAGAGGAGCAAGGAAGGGGAGATCGACAAGTGGCAGGGGAGGAGTGGCGCCTATACTGTACCGAATGTGGCAACTACACTGTCACCGAATGGTGTGAAGGATGTCACCAGCCACTCCATCGGCCTTGCGGGCAGATGCTCCTATGGGTGGGACATCACTGCGACAAGTATGTCGCAAGGCTACGACTCCTCGAGGCCCGGGCACGGGATCAGAATCAACGTGAGAGAGAGGAACCACATGGCACGAGGGGGACGGAAGTGCCACGTTCATACGCAGACACCCACCCGGTGGAACAACTGTACCGCAATGCAGTGGCATTGCCAGGACCAAAGGGAGTGGCGGCTCGGAAGGCGGTGTTGGCCATGAGGGCACTGAGGAACAGGGATATCCCTGAGGTGAGGAGGAAAGTGCTGACCATGGTGAATGAGGCATTGATGGCAACACCTCAATGGTGTATTTTGAGAGATGAACCACCATTGGCAATACCCAGGCCACCAGCTCCACGAAGGACGGATGCGCAGGCCCATCCTCGACCATCCTCGACGGACGATTGACCCACCCGGCGCTCTGGCATTTTGAGCGCACCAGGTAGGATGTAGCGAGGACAGGGAGATGGGACCAGGCGAGGAATGATGGCACCAGGATATCCCGGACCAAGGGGTCGGTTCAGTGCTCCGGTTAACGATACGCCGGTACGACGATGGGACCATCGCGCTGCATCAGGAGGGCAGCAGAGGGAGAGAGGAGCAGGCACGAACCCACATCACCATCCACCTGCGAGAGGACCGGCATTAGGAGAATTGAGAAGGATGCCCACAGGAGTGCAAGGCAGGACAGCAGAGAGGGACGTGGGGGTGTGCAAAGCCCTTGGAGGGGAAGGGCAGGAGCATTGGTGGAGCCAGGAGGGAGCAAGGGGACGGAGAGGCCTACGGCGGAGGCAAGGACGGGGCAAGTCAGCGGGAACAGGGAGGCTATGGAAGGAGCGGGGGCAGCGCGAGGAAGATGGACCAGGAGCGGTTCAACGGCAAGAGGGGACGCGAGGGGCTTAAGCGCAAGGGAGGGGTCGGAAGGAGAGAAGACACCCCGCGCCGGCAGCTGCCCATTGTGTGAGAAGAGGGTGTACCGGCCTGCCAGGCAATGCGGGCGTTGCAAACGCCACATGCACGCGGAATGCGGATCGGTGGACAAAGAAGTAAACTGGAACTGCGTGCCTTGCCAGAAGATCAAGCAAGGGATTCCCACGGAAGTCAAGGTCATGCTGGGGCAAGAATACAACGATGAGGCAGGCATCATATACTGTGGATGCAGGAGGCAGTTGGAGGCTCCACATAGGAGGTGCGACTATTGTAAGCGCGCCGCGCACGCAGCTTGTATCAAGACGAACAAGGACGGGCGGGAAACGTGCAGCAGTTGCTGGGCGCGACCGCGTACGGGCAAGGTTGAGGGGGATTTCCCCAGCTGCTCCAGAGAGGTGAGAGGGGTGACCCCATGGTGTGAGAAGTGTGGATGCTTCTCACACAGTGAATATGTGAAGAAGGTGGGAGAGAGGATGCTGCGTCATGGGGGCGTATTGCATTGTATCAATGCCTTCGATGTACAACTTCATGCAGCGAGCCGTGCGCCACATGCAGAGACCCAGTGCGCATCCGCAAGTGGCACTACATCAGCTGTCATCAACGGGTGCACCTCTCATGAGCCCGTCGCTACAGGAATTCTCAGACAGTGCTGGATGGCCCTCTCTGCATGCCCTGCGAGGAGAGTGATGAGGCGAGGAGGAGGGTGCAGACAAGGCAGAAGGAAGTAGTGCGGCGATTGCAAGAGGAGGAAGAAGAGGGGAGAGGAGCAGGAGAACGAAGGAAGACCCCGCGCCAGAGCCCCAAGGTACAAAATGAATTGATACGGCATGAAGGGCCCCATTGAGAATTGGACGGGATGGAAAGGACAAGATGGGCGGAGGAATAAAATTCATCGCCGGAAAAGGGGGTTGAAGAATCCGCATCAGGGGAAGAAAGGCTGCGCTAGCGATGCGGCAAGCGATGCACCTGAAGGGAGAAGGAAGGATGAATGAAACAGGGAAAAGGGATGGAGGACTGAGGACGTCCAGCTTGTTTTGTGGGAGTAGGGTATAACAGTGTTAACGGTGTTCCGTTCATCCACCGGAGGAAGGGAAAAGATATCAAGGCCAGGGTCAGGACCTGGGCAAGAAAAAGGGGGGGGGGGGTTGACAGATGATCCAACGATCACCAACCGAAGAAAAAAACACGAGGGGAGCAGTTCGATTCCGGAGAGCGACGGGGCGCGAAAGA
>SZWC01000146.1:66907-80518 GCA_023375785.1 Penium margaritaceum | reverse complement strand
CTGGGAAAAAAAAAGGGGGGGGGGGGTTGACAGATGATCCAACGATCACCAACCGAAGAAAAAAACACGAGGGGAGCAGTTCGATTCCGGAGAGCGACGGGGCGCGAAAGAAGATATAGCGGCGGACACCGTTATCCGACCAGACCAGCCGAGAGGAAAGGAAGGTGGTCCAAGGCTCGGTTGATGGCAGCGGAGCTGCTTATGAACCTCGACAAGAGGAGTGGCACTCGAAATACCTTATCTGAAGGCATTTTGATGTGCGAGCCGCGAGAAGGGCTGGCCAGTGGAATGGAGGTGCTGGAAGGATAATGCGAGGTGAGGATAAGAAGGGAAGAAGCGGAGGAGATTGGCTGCTGTCCATCGAACGAACTGTTGATCAACTGGTGATGCTGGAGACTACCAAGGCGCTCAGATCTAACGCTAGTGACGCTCAAGTGAGAGTACTCAACCGCCGACTCCCGAGCACATCCCGGCGTGGAAGACAAGCCCGGCCGTCGCCAACACGACAAAGAGATTGCTGCCCCTCAGTCAACTCAGACCGTCGAGCGAGACCCGTGTCCCGTCTCGCGACAAGCTAGAGTAGGGAAATTACACTAGACTTGGAGTGTGTGTGTGTGTGTGTGTGTGTGAGTCGTCGAGCATCCCCGGATGGGAAGGCCCCTCCCCGAGGAGCATGTGACGGAGCCATCATGGGTTGGTCGTGAGTTTCCGCGGGAGCACCAGCCGCCCAGCTCCACCAGGGCCGCCCGATACTCGCCACTGACCTTCTACGCCATCTACAGCTGCTGCAATGTGCCCAATCGGCTGTGTGCACGGACCGTCCGGGGAGTGATGCAATGGTCGCTATACCCCATCGGTGGAGCCCTGGAGCAGTTCTGGCAACCGTGGCTACGAAGACTTCTCCGTGACGACGAGCCTTGTCCCGTGGAGACTTGGCAGGAGGTGGCCCGTGATGTCGGACGACGTGCTGCAGAGGCCGCAGAAGAGCGGGCCGAGGCGTTCCGGGCTTACCAACGGTACCGGCAGGAACTTTTCCGCTTGAGGGACAAAGAGCTGACATGCACCCATCCCCGTGCAGGTCGACGTGTCGACGGTCCGTTGGAGCTGCGCCGCGCCAAACCATGGGCAAGCGAGCAGGGCGGTGTGAGCCGCACTGTGTTATTGCAGGGACCAGCTCCGACCGATTATCCGCCTACGGTTTGCGCATGTTGCTGGGTGATATGTAGGGGAGGGATTGCATGGGTAGCGATGGAATGTTGATATCGTGTGTGTGTGTCTTTGACGAGAGGCAAGCATTTTGATTGTCCAAATTGTTATAGTCATGCTCACGAGATCATCTTGAGGGACATAGCTACATTCGGCGGATGATCTCTTCTGTCACAGATGGAATGCTGAGGGAAACTATAGTTCGAATAGCCACAATAGGTGCTCAACATTACCCCAGGTGTGTTATCGGGAAGAATTGTGCACGCTAGCCACACCGTGCCACTACTTGTTGAAAATCTCTCTACTTGCTAGTTGTTAACTAGTGTTCCCAATCAATGGTTTCCCCCACTGATTATTTGTGACTCGTGTTATGAGTTTTCAACGTTGACCACACACTGTGGAATCCGTTTGGTCATGGTTTGTGACATATGCCTACTTTTGGGTTGTCACTGTACATGGTTACCACGCCGTGTCATTACGTATCGAAGGTCATTGTGCTTTCTTGTTGACATCTAGTGTTCCCAAACCATTGTTAGCCCCCTCTGACTATCTGTGACTCGTGTTGTGAGTTGTAAATGTTGACCACATTAAGTGAAAATCTTTGTTCATGGTCAGTGACATATGCATACTTTGGCTGGTCACTGTGCATTGTAGCCACACTGTGCCACTACATATTGAAGGTATTTGTACTTGCTAGTCGATAACTAGTATTCACAAACCATTATCTTCCACCCTGACCATTTGTGACTCGTGTTATGAGTTTTCAACGTTGACCACACACAGTGGATTTCTTTGATCAAAGGCAGTACATATGCCTACTTTGGTTGGTCACTGTGCATTGTAGCCACACTGTGCCACTACATATTGAAGGTATTTGTACTTGCTAGTCGATAACTAGTATTCACAAACCATTATCTTCCACCCTGACCATTTGTGACTCGTGTTATGAGTTGTCCAGTTTTACCACACTTAGTGACAGTATTTGGTCATGGTTAGTGACATATGCCTACTTTGGTTGGTCATCGTGCATGGTATCCACACCATGCCATAACGTATTGAAGCTCCTTGTGCTTGCTATTTGGTACTTGGTGTTCCCAAACCATTGTTTCCCCCTCTGACCATTTGTGACTCGTATTATGAGTTGTCAACGTTGACCACACACAGTGGATTTCTTTGATCAAAGGCAGTACATATGCCTACTTTGGTCGGTCATTGTGCATGGTAGCCACATCGTGCTACTACTGACTGAAGGTCGTTGTACTTGCTAGTTGAGAACTGATACTCCCATAGCATTCTTTCCTCCCCTGGCCGTTTGTGACTCGTGTTATGGTTGGTCAACGTTGACCACCCATATTGAAATGCTCTGGTCATGGTCAGTGACATATGCCTAGTTTGGTTCTTTGGTGTGCATATTAGCCACACCGTGCCACTACGTATTGAAGTTCTTTGTCATTTCTAGACAATACATAGGGTTCCCAAACCATTGTCTCTCACTCTGACCATTTGTGACTCTTGTTATGAGTTGTCAATGTTGACCACACATAGTGGACTTCTTCAATCATAGTCAGTGACATATGCCTCACTTGGTTGATCACTGTGCACACTAGCCACACCGTGCCACCACTTGTTGATAATATTTCTACTTGCTAGTTGATAACTAGTGTTCCCAACCCATGGTTTCCCCCACTGACCATTTGTGACTCGTGTTATGTGTTTTCAACGTTGACCACACACTGTGAAATCCGTTTGGTCATTGTTACTGACATATGCCTACTTTGGTTTGTCCCTGTACATGGTTACCATGCTGTGTCACTACGTATGGAAGGTCTTTGTGCTTTCTAGTTGATAGCTAGTGTTCCCAAACCGTTGTTATCCCCTCTGAATATTTGTGAATCGTGTTATGAGTTGTCAACATTGACTACATGAAGTGAACTTCTTTGGTCATGGTCAGTGACATATGCATACTTTGGTTGGTCACTGTGCATTGTAGCCACACTGTGCCACTACATATTGAAGGTATTTGTACTTGCTAGTCGATAACTAGTATTTAGAAACCATTATCTTCCACTCTGACCATTTGTTACTCATGTTATGAGCTGTCAAAGTTTACCACACATGGTGACATTCATTGGTCGTGGTCAGTGACATATGCATACCTTGGATGGTCATCGTGCATTGTATCCACACCGTGCCACAATGTATTCAAGGTCATTGTGCTTGCTATTTGATACCTGGTGTTCCCAAACAATTGATTCCCCCGCTGACTATTTGTGACTCGTATTATGAGTTGTCAGCATTGACCAGACACAGCGGATTTCTTTGGTCAAAGGCAGTACATATGCCTTATTTGTTCGGTCATTGTGCATGGTAGCCACACCGTGCTACTACTGATTGAAGGGCGTCGTACATGCTAGTTGAGAAATGATATTCCTCGACCATTGTTTCCCCCTCTGATTGTTTGTGACTCGTGTTATGGTTGGTGAATGTTGACCACCCGTATTGAAATTATTTGGTCATGGTCAGTGATATATGCCTAGTTTGGTTGTTTGGTGTGCATAGTAGCCACACCGTGCCACTACGCATTGAAGGTATTAATTTTTTCTAGTCCATGCATAGGGTTCCCAAACCATTGTCTCTCCCTCTGACCATTTGTGACTCGTGTTATGAGTTGTCAATGTTGACCACGCATACTGGATTTCTTCGGTCATAGTCAGTGACGTCTTCATCCTTTGGTTGGTCACTGTGCACGCTAGCCCAACCGTGCCACTACTTGTTGAAGTTCTTCGTACTTGCTATCTGACAACTAGTGTCCCCAACCCATTGTTCCTCCCTCTGACCATTTGTGACTCGTGTTATGAGTTTTCAATATTGACCACACACAATGAAATTCGTTTGGTCATGGTTAGAGACATATGCCTACTTTGGTTTGTCACTGTACATGGTTACCACGCCGTGTCACTACACATTAAAGGTATTCGTGCTTTCTAGTTAATAGCTAGTGTTCCCAAACCATTGTTACCCCCCTTTGACTACATGTGACACGTGTTGCGAGTTGTCAACGCTGACCACGTGAAGTGATATTTGTTGGTCATGGTTAGTGACATATGCATACTTTGGTTGGTCACTGTGCATGGTAGCCACGTTGTGCCACTACATATTGAAGGTATTTGTACTTGCTACACGATAACTAGTATTCACAAACCATTGACTTCCACTCTGACCATTTGTGACTCGTGTTATGGTTGGTGAATGTTGACCACCCATATTGAAATTCTTTCGTCATGGTCAGTGACATATGCCTACTTTGGTTGTCTGGTGTGCATAGTAGCCACATCGTGTCACTACGTATTGAAGTTCTTTGTCCTTTATAGTCAATACATAGGGTTCCCAAACCATTGTCTCTCCCTCTGACCATTTGTGACTCGTGTTATGAGTTGTCAATGTTGACCACACATAGTGGACTTGTTCGGTCATAGTCAGTGACGTATTCATCCTTTGGTTGGTAACTGTGCACGCTAGCCACACCGTGCCACTACTTGTTGAAGTTATTCGTACTTGCTAGTTGATAACTAGTGTTCCTAACCCATTGTTTCCCCGTCTGACCAGTTGTGACTCATGTGATGAGTTTTCAACGTTGACCACACACTGTGAAATTCGTTTGGTCATGGTTAGTGACATATGCCTGCTTTGGTTTGTCACTGTACATGGTTACCACGCTGTGTCACTACGTATTGAAGGTATTTGTGCTTTCTAGTTAATAGCTAGTGTTCCCAAACCAATGTTATCCCCCTTTGACTATCTGTGACTCGTGTTGTGAGTTTTCAACGCTGACCACATGAAGTGAAGTTCGTTGGTCATGGTCAGTGACATATGCATACTTTGGTTGGTCACTGTGCATGGTAGACACACTGTGCCACTACATATTGAAGGTATTTTTACTTGCTACTCGATGACTAGTATTCACAAACCATTGGCTTCCACTCTGACCATTTGTGACTCGTGTTATGAGTTGTCAAAGGTTACCACACTTAGTGACATTAGTTGGTCATGGTCAGTGACATATGCCTACTTTGGTTGGTCATCATGCATGGTATCCACGCCGTGCCACAACTCATTGAAGGTCCGTGTGCTTGCTAGTTGATACCTGGTATTCCCAAATCATTGTCTCCCTCTCTTACCATTTGTGACTCCTATTATGAGTTGTCAACGCTGACCACACACAGCGGATTTCTTTGGTCAAAGGTAGTACATATGCCTACTTTGGTCCGTCATTGTCCATGGTAGCCACACGGTGCCTATACTGATTGAAGGTCTCTGTACTTTCTAGTTGAGAACTGATATCCACAGACCATTGTTTCCCCCTCTGACCGTTTGTGAGTCGTGTTATGGTTGGTGAATGTTGACCACTTATATTGAAATTCTTTTATCATGATCAGTGACATATGCCTAGTTTGGTTGTTTGGTGTGCATAGTAGCCACACCGTGCCACCACGTATTGAAGTTATTTGTCCATTCTAGTCAATACATGGGGTTTCAAAACCATTGTCTCTCCCTCTGACCATTTGTGACTCGTGTTATGAGTTGTCAGAGTTTACCATACATAGTGGACTTCTTGGGTCATAGTCAGTGACGTGTGCATCCTTTGGTTGGTCATTGTGCACGTTAGCCACACCGTGCCACTACTTGTTCTGAATCTTTCTTCTTGCTAGTTGATAACTAGTGTTCCCAACCCATGGTTTCCCCCACTGACCATTTGTGACTCGTGCTATGAGTTTTCATCATTGACCACACACTGTGAAATCCGTTTGGTCATGGTTTGTGACATATGCCTACGTTGGTTTGTCACTGCACATGCTTACCACGCCGTGTCATTACGTATCGAAGGTCTTTGTGCTTTCTTGTTGAAAGCTAGTGTTCCCAAACCATTGCTAGCCCCCTCTGACTATCTTTGACTCGTGTTGTGAGTTGTAAATGTTGACCACATTAAGTGAAATTCTTTGTTCATAGTCAGTGACATATGCATACTTTGGTAGGTCACTCTGCATTGTAGCCACACTGTGCCACTACACATTGAAGGTATCTGTACTTGCTAGTCGATAACTAGTGTTCACAAACCATTATCTTCCATCCTGAACATTTGTGACTTGTGTTATGAGTTGTCAAAGTTTACCACACTTAGTGACATTATTTGGTCATGGTCAGTGACATATGCCTACTTTGGTTGGTCATCGTGCATGGTATCCACACCGTGCCACAACGTCTTGAAGCTCCTTGTGCTTGCTATTTGATACTTGGTGTTCCCAAACCATTGTTTCCCCCTCTGACCATTTGTGACTCGTATTATGAGGTGTCAACGTTGACCACACACGGTGGATTTCTTTGGTCAAAGGCAGTACATATGCCTACTTGGGTAGGTCATTGTGCATGGTAGCCACACCGTGCCAATACATACAAAAATTTGTTGTACTTGATAGAAGATACATAGTGTTTTGAAACCATGTTTTCCCCCTCTGACCATTTGTGACTCATGTTATGGGTTTTGAACGTTGACCACCCATATTAAAATTCATTGGTCATGGTTAGTGACATATGCCTAGTTTGGTTTGTAACTGTACGTGGTTACCAAGCCGTGTCACTACGTATTGAAGGACTTTGTGCTTTCTAGCTGATAGCTAGTGGTCCAAGACCATTGTTACCCCCCTGTAACTATCAGAGACTCGTGTTGTGAGTTGTCAACGCTGACCACATGAAGCGAAATTCGTTGGTCATGGTCAGTGACATATGCATACTTTGGTTGGTCACTTTGCATGGTAGCCAGCCTGTGCCACTACATATTGAAGGTATTTGTACTTGCTATTCAATAGCTATTATTCACAACCCATTATCTTCCACCCTGACCATTTGGGACTCGTATTATGAGTTGTCAAAGGTTACCACACTTAGTGACATTATTTGGTCATGGTCAGTGACATATGCCTACTTTGGTTGGTCATCGTGCATGGTATCCACACCGTGCCACAACTGATTGAAGGTCCTTGTGCTTTCTAGTTGATACCTGGTGTTCCCAAACCATTGTCTCCCCCTCATACCATTTGTGACTCCTCTTGTGAGTTGTCAACGCTGACCACACACAGCGGATTTCTTTGGTCAAAGGTAGTACATATGCCTACTTTGGTCGGTCATTGTACATGGTAGCCACACCGTGCTTATACTGATTGAAGTCGCTGTACTTGCTAGTTGATAACTGATATTCACAGACCATTGTTTCCCCCTCTGACCGTTTGTGACTCGTGTTATGGTTGGTGAATGTTGACCACCCATATTGAAATTCTTTCATCATGGTCGGTGACATATGCGTAGTTTGGTTGTTTGGTGAGCATAGTAGCCACAGCGTGCCACTACGTATTGAAGTTATTTGTCCTTTCTAGTCGATACATAGGGTTCCCAAGCAATTGCATCTCACTCTCACCATGTGTGACTCGTGTTATGAGTTGTCAATGTTGACCATACATAGTGGACTTCTTCGGTCATAGGCAGTTACGTGTGCATCCTTTGGTTGGTCACTGTGCACGCTAGCCACACCGTGGCACTACTTGTTGAAAATATTTCTACTTGCTAGTTGATAACAAATGTTCCCAACCCATGGTTTCCCCCCACTGACCATTTGTGAGTCGTGTTATGAGTTTTCAATGTTGACCACACACTATGAAATCCGTTTGGTAATGGTTTGTGACATATGCCTACTTTGGGTTGTCACTGTACATGGTTACCACACCGTGTCACTACATATCGAAGGTCTTTGTGCTTTCTAGTTGATTGCTAGTGTTCCCAAACCATCGTTACCCCCTCTGGATATCTATGACTCGTATTGTGAGTTGTCAACATTGACCACACGAAGTGAAATTCTTTGTTCGTGGTCAGTGACATATGCATACTTTGGTTGGTCACTGTGCATTGTAGCCACACTGTGCCACTACATGTTGAAGGTATTTGTACTTGGTAGTTCATAACTAGTATTCACAAACCATTGTCTTCTACCCTGACCATTTCTGACTCGTGTTATGCGTTATCAAAGTTTACCACACTTGGTGACATTATTTGGTCATGGTCAGTGACATATGCCTACTTTCATTGGTCGTCGTGAATGGTATCCACACCGTGCCACAACGTATTGAAGCTCCTTGTGCTTGCTATTTGATACTTGGTGTTCCCAAACCATTGTTTCCCCCTCTGACCATTTGTGACTCGTATTATGAGTTGTCAACGTTGACCAGACACGGTGGATTTCTTTGGTCAAAGGCAATACATATGCATACTTTGGTCGGTCACTGTGCGTGGTAGCCACACCGTGCTACTAGTGCCTGAAGGTCGTTGTACTTGCTAGTTGAGAACTGATATTCACAGACCGTTTGTGACTCGTGTTATGGTTGGTGAATGTTGACCAACCATATTGAAATTCTTTCATCATGGTCGGTGATATATGCCTAGTTTGGTTGTTTGGTGTGCATAGTAGCCACGCCGTGCCACTACGTATTGAAGTTCTTTGTCCTTTCTAGTCAATACATAGGGTTCCCAAACCATTGTCTCTCCCTCTGACCGTTTGTGACTCGTGTTATGAGTTGTCAATGTTGACCATACATAGTGGACTTCTTTGGTCATAGTCAGCGACGTGTGCATCCTTTGGTTGGTCACTGTCCATGGTAGCCACACCGTGCCACTGCTTGTTGAAAATCTTTCTACTTGCTAGTTGATAACTAGTGTTCCCAACCCATGGTTTCCCCCCTCTGACCATTTGTGACTCGTGTTATGAGTTTTCAACGTTCACCACACACTGTGAAATCCGTTTGGTCATGGTTTGTGACATATGCCTACTTTGGTTTGTCACTGCACATGGTTACCACGCCCTGTCATTACGTATCGAAGGTCTTTGTGCTTGCTTCTTGACAGCTAGTGTTCCCAAACCATTTTTAGCCCCCTCTGACTATCCGTGACTCGTGTTGTGAGTTGTAAATGTTGACCACATGAAGTGAAATTCTTTGTTCATGGTCAGTGACATATGCATACTTTGGTTGGACAATGTGCATTGTAGCCACACTGTGCCACTACATATTGAAGGTATTTGTACTTGCTAGTCGATAACTAGTATTCACAAACCTTTATCTTCCACCCTGACCATTTGCGACTCATGTTATGAGTTGTTTAAGTTTACCACACTTAGTGATATTATTTGGTCATGCTCAATGACATATGCAAATTTTGGTTGGTCACTGTGCACGCTAGCCACACCGTGCCACTCCTTGTTGAAGTTCTTCGTACTTGCTAGTTGATAACTAGTGTTCCTAACCCATTGTTTCCCCCTCTGACCATTTGTGATTCGTATTATGAGTTGTCAACACTGTGCACACACAGCGGATTTCTTTGGTCAAAGGCAGTACATATGCCTACTTTGGTCGGTCATTGTGCATGGTAGCCACACCGTGCTACTACTCACTGAAGGTCGTTGTGCTTGCTAGTTGAGGACCGGGAGGGATTTTCTGCCTGGACCATCTTAAAAACCAAAAAAAAAAGAAAAAAAGTTGAGGACTGATATTCCCATAGCATTGTTTCCTCCCCTGACTGTTTGTGACTCGTGTTATGGTTGGTCAACGTTGACCACCCATATTGAAATTCTCTGGTCATGGTCAGTGACATATGCCTAGTCTGGTTCTTTGTCCTTTCTAGTCAATACATAGGATTCCAAAACCATTGTCTCTCCCTCTTACCATTTGTGACTCGTGTTATGAGTTGTCAATGTTGACCACACATAGTGGACTTCTTCGGTGATATTCAGTGACATATGCATCGTTTGGTTTGTCACTGTGCACGCTAGCCACACCGTGCTACTACTTGTTGAAAATCTTTCTACTTGCTAGTTGATAACTAGTGTTCCCAACCCATGGTTTCCCCCACTGACCAGTTGTGACTCGTGTTATGAGTTTTCAACGTTGACCACAGACTGTGAAATCCGTTTGGTCATGGTTAGTGACATATGCCTACTTTGGGTTGTCCCTGTACATGGTTACCACGCCGTGTCACTACGTATCGAAGGTCTTTGTGCTTTCTAGTTGATAGCTAGTGTTCCCAAACCGTTGTTAGCTAATCTGAATATCTGTGACTCGTGTTGTGAGTTGTCAACATTGATCACATGAAGTGAAATTCTTTGGTCATGGTCAGTGACATATGCATATTTTTGTTGGTTACTGTGTATTGTAGCCACACTGTGCCACTACATAATGAAGGTATTTGTACTTGCTAGTTGATAACTAGTATTTCGAGACCATTATCTTCCACTATGACCATTTGTGAGTTGTGTTATGAGCTGTCAAAGTTTACCACACATGGTGACATTCTTTGGTCATGGTCAGTGACATATGCATACCTTGGTTGGTCATCGTGCATGGTATCCACACCGTGCCACAACGTATTGAAGGCCATTGTGCTTGCTAGTTGATACCTGGTGTTCCCAAACAATTGTTTCCCCATCTGAATATTGGTGACTCGTATTATGAGTTGTCAACGTTGACCACACACGGCGGATTTCTTTGGTGAAAGGCAGTACATATGCCTACTTTGGTCGGTCATTGTGCATGGTAGCCACACCGTGCTACTACTGATTGAAGGGCGTTGTACTTGCTAGTTGATAACTGATATTCCCGGACCATTGTTTCCCCCTCTGACCATTTGTGACATGTGTTATGGTTGGTGAACGTTGACCACCCATATTGAAATTCTTTGGTCATGGTCAGTGACATATGCCTAGTTTGGTTATTTGGTGTGCATAGTAGCCACACCGTGCCACTACGTGTTGAAGTTATTTGTCCTTTCTTGTCCATGGATAGGGTTCCCAATCCATTGTCTCTCCATCTGACCATTTGTGACTCGTGTTATGAGTTGTCAATTTTGACCACGTATACTATATTTCTTTGGTCATAGTCAGTGACGTATTCATCATTTGGTTTTTCACTGTGCACGCTAGCCACACCGTGCCACTACATGTGAAAGTTCTTCGTACTTGCTAGTTGATAACTAGTGTTCCTAACCCATTGTTTTCCCCTCTGACCATTTGTGACTCGAGTGATGAGTTCTCAACGTTGACCACACACTCTGAAATTCGTTTGGTTATGGTTAGTGACATATGCCTGCTTTGGTTTGTCATTGTACATGGTTACCACGCCGTGTCACTAGGTATTGGAGGTATGTGTGCTTTCTAGCCAATGGCTAGTGTTCCCAAACCAATGTTACCCCCTTTTTGACTATCTGTGACTCTTGTAGTGAGTTTTCAACGCTGACCACATGAAGTGAAATTCGTTCGTCATGGTCAGTGACATATGCATACTTTGGTTGGTCACTGTGCATGGTAGCCACACTGTGCCACTACATATTTAACGTAATTGTACTTGCTACTCGATCAGTAATATTCACAAACCATTGTCTTTCACTCTGACCATTTGTGACTCGTAATATGAGTTGTCAAATTTTACCACACTTAGTGACATTATTTGGTCATGGTCAGTGACATGTGCCTACTTTGGTTGGTCATCGTGCATGGTATCCACACCGTGCCACAACTTATTGAATGTCCTTGTGCTTTCTAGCTGATACCTGGTGTTCCCAACCCATTGTCTCCCCCTCTGACCATTTGTGACTCCTATTATGAGTTGTCAATGCTGACCACACACAGCGGATTTCCTTGGTCAACGGTAGTACATATGCCTACTTTGGTCGGTCATTGTGCATGGTAGCCACACCATGCTTATAATGATTGAAGGTCTCTGTACTTTCTAGTTGAGAACTGATATTCACAGACCATTGTTCCCCCCCCCTGACCGTTTGTGACTCGTGTTATGGTTGGTTAATGTGGACCACTTATATTGAAATTCTTTCATCATTATCAGTGACATATGCCTAGTTTGGTTGTTTGGTGTGCATAGTAGCCACACCGTGCCACTACGTATTGAAGTTATTTGTCCTTTCTAGTTGATACATAAGGTTCTCAAACCAATGTCTCTCCCTCTGACCATTTGTGACTCATGTTATGACTTGTCAATGTTGACCATACATAGTGAACTTATTCGGTCATAGTCAGTGACGTGTGCATCCTTTGGTTGGTCACTATGCACGCTAGCCACACCGTGCCACTACTTGTTGAAAATATTTCTACTTGCTAGTTGATAGCTAGTGTTCCCATCCCATGGTTTCCCCCACTGACCATTTGTGACTCGTGTTATGAGTTTTCAAAGTTGACCACACACTGTGAAATCTGTTTGGTCATGGTTTGTGACATATTCCTACTTTGGTTTGTCACTGTACATGGTTACCACGCTGTGTCATTGCGTATCAAAGGTCTTTGTGCCTTCTTGTTGACAGCTAGTGTTCCCAAACCATTGTTAGCCCCCTCTGACTAGCTGTGACTCGTGTTGTGAGTTGTAAATGTTGACCACGTGAAGTCAAATTCTTTGTTCATGGTCAGTGACACATGCATACTTTGCTTGGTCACATTGCATTGTAGCCACACTGTGCCACTACATATTGAATGTATTTGTACTTGCTAGAGGATAACTGGTATTCACAAACCACTGTCTTCCACCCTGACCATTTGTGACTCGTGTTATGAGTTGTCAAAGTTTACCACACTTAGTGACATTATTTGGTCATGGTCAGTGACATATGTCTACTTTGGTTGGTCATCGTGCATAGTACCCACACCGTGCCACAACGTATTGAAGCTCCTTGTGCATGCTATTTGATACTTGGTGTTCCCAAACCATTGTTTCCCCCTCTGATCATTTGCGACTCGTATTATGAGTTGTCAACGTTGAACACACACGGTGGATTTCTTTGGTCAAAGGCAGTACATATGCCTACTTTGGTCGGTCATTGTGCATGGTAGCCACACCGTGCTACTACTGACTGAAGTTCGTTGTACTTGCTAGTTGGTTTGTAGTATTTACAACCATTGTTTCTCCCTCTGACAATTCGTGACCCATGTTATCGGTTGTAAACGTTGACCACACATAGTAAAATATTTTGGTCATGGTAAGTGGCACATGCCTAATCTGGTTGGTCATTATGCATGGTAGCCACACCGTTCCACTACTTGTTGAAAGGCTTTGTACTTTCTAGTCAATGAATAGCAAAAGGTTTCTCCCTTTGACACCAGGCCGGTTGTTGTTGATTTTTTACGCGTAGGTGCCTTCACTGGAATATTCCCTCCCACCTCCCTAGAGGGATGTTCCGTAGACGACCTGGAGGACAGATTTGCGACCGCATTATGACACCCCCTTACCCCTCCACGGCTTAGGCTCGAAGGTAGAGCTGAGGTATCACACCAAAGCCACCCCCCCCCCCCCCCCCCCCCCCCCCCCC
>SZWC01000146.1:0-66851 GCA_023375785.1 Penium margaritaceum | reverse complement strand
GCCCCCCCCCCCCCCCCCCCCCCCCCAGGTCACGAGCCTATTCTATATTGCGCGTACGAGGATTCAAACACAGGACCTACCGCGCCAGAATCTAACTCTATAAGCACTAAGCCAACTCACATGGTGTTCATATGATGTCCAAATGACATTATAGGGGTTCCTATGGGTACAGGGCATAAAATAAGGGGGTGTAAGATTAGAGGGTAGTTTTCAAAAGTATGAATGATAACAAAGTTAGTTTAATCATAAACATTTGACGCAGACAGACTTGCAAATTCTGCAACTTTGAGCTTGAATAACCTCTCAACCATTGCTCGGATAGACCAGCCGTAAGAAGGAAAGCTGACTACACTCAGTGAAACTCTTTTTATGATATTCAGCGACACAAGCATACTTTGGTTGGTCATTGTACATGGTAGCCACACCGTGCCACCACTTATTGAAGGTCTTTGTACTTGATCGTCGATACCGAGTATTCCTAAACCATTGTTTCTCCCTCTGCCCATTTTTTACATGAAGTATGAGTTGTGAACGTTGACCACACACACTAAACTTCTTTGGTCATGAGCAGTGATGTATGCCTACTTGGATAGGTCATTGTGAACGGTAGCCACACTGTGCCAATACATACAAAAAATGTTTGTACTTGCTAGAAGATACATAGTGTTTTGAAACCATGTTTTCCCCCTCTGACCATTTGTGACTCATGTTATGGGTTGTGAACGTTCACCACCCATATTGAAATTATTTGGTCATGGTTAGTGATATATGCCTAGTTTGGTTTGTCATTGTATGTGGTTACCACGCCGTATCACTGCGTATTGAAGGTCGTTGTGCTTTCTAGTTGATAGCTAGTGTTCCCAAACCATTGTTACCCCCCCTCTGACAGTCAGTGACTCGTGTTGTGAGTTGTCAACGCTGACCACACATAGCGGATTTCTTTGGTCAAAGGTAGTACATATGCCTACGTTGGTCGGTCATTGTGCATGGTAGCCAGACCGTGCTTATACAGATTGAAGGTCTGTGTACTTGCTATTTAATAGCTGATATTCACATACCATTGTTTCCCCCTCTGACCGTTTGTGACTTGTGTTATGGTTGGTGAATGTTGACCACCCATATTGAAATTCTTTCATCATGGTCGGTTACATATGCCTAGTTTGGTTGTTTGATGTGCATAGTAGCCACGCCGTGGCACTGCGTATTGAAGTTCTTTGTCCTTTGTAGTCGATACATCGGGTTCCCAAACCATTGTCTCTCCCTCTGACCATTTGTGACTCGTGTTATGAGTTGTCAACTTTGACCATACATAGTGGACTTCGTCGGTCATAGTTAGTGACGTGTGCATCCTTTGGTTGGTCACTGTGCACGCTAGCCACACCGTGCCACTACTTGTTGAAAATTTTTCTACTTGCTAGTTGATAACTAGTGTTCCCAACCAATGGTTTCCCCCACTGACCAGTTGTGACTTGTGATATGAGTTTTCAACATTGACCACACACAGTGAAATCCGTTTGGTCATGGTTTGTGACATATGCCTACTTTGGTTTGTCACTATACATGGTTTCCATGCCGTGTCATTACGTATCGAAGGTCTCTGTGCTTTTTTGTTGACAGCTAGTGTTCCCAAACCATTGTTAGCCCCCTCTGACTATCTGTGACTCGTGTTGTGAGTTGTAAATGTTGACCACATGAAGTGAAATTCTTTGTTCATGGTCAGTGAAATATGCATACTTTGGTTGGTCACTGTGCATTGTAGCCACACTGTGCCACTACATGTTGAAGGTATTTGTACTTGATAGTCAATAAATATTATTCACAGACCATTATCTTCCACCCTGACCATTTTTGACTCGTGTTATGAGTTCTCAAAGCTTACCACCCTATGTAACATTATCTGGTCATGGTCAGTGACATATGCCTACTTTGGTTGGTCATCGTGCATGGTATCCACACCGAGCCACTACGTATTGAAGCTTCTTGTGCTTGCTATTTGATACTTGGTGTTCCCAAACCGTTGTTTCCCCCTCTGACCATTTGTGACTCGTATTATGAGTTGTCAACGTTGACCACACACAGCGGACTTCTTTGGTCAAAGGCAATGCATATGCCTACTTTGGACGGTCATTGTGCATGGTAGCCACGCCGTGCTACTAATGACTGAAGGTCGTTTTTCTTGCTAGTTGAGAACTGATATTCCCCAACCATTGTTTCCTCCCCTGCCCGTTTGTGACTCGTGTTATGGTTGGTCAACGTTGACCTTCCATATTGAGATTCTATGGTCATGGTCAGTGACATATGCTTAGTTTGGATGGTTGGTGTGCATATTAGCCACGCCGTGCCACTACGTACTGAAGTTATTTGTCCTTTCTAGTCCATGCATAGGGTTCCCAAACCAGTGTCCCTCCCTCTGACCATTCGTGACTCGTGTTATGAGTTGTCAATGTTGACCACACATAGTGGACTTCTTCGGTCATAGTCAGTGACGTGTTCATCCTTTGGTTGGTCACTGTGCACGCTAGCCACGCCGTGCCACTACTTGTTGAAGTTCTTTGTACTTGCTAGTTGATAACTAGTGTTCGTAACCCATTGTTCCCCCCTCTGACTATTTGTGACTCGTGTGATGGGTTTTCAGCGTTGACCACACACTGTGAAATTTGTTTGGTCATGGTTAGTGACATATGCCTACTTTGGTTTGTCACTGTACATGGTTACCACGCCGTGTCACTACGTATTGAAGTTATTGGTGCTTTCTAGTCAACAGCTAGTGTTCACAAACCAATGTTATTCCCCTTTGACTATCTGTGACACATGTTGTGAGTTTTCAACGCTGACCACATGAAGTGAAATTCGTTGGTCATGGTCAGTGACATATGCATACTTTCGTTGGTCACTGTGCATTGTAGCCACACTGTGCCACTACATATTGAAGGTATTTGTACTTGCTAGTCGATAACTAGTATTCACAAACTATTATCTTCCACCCTGACCGTTTGTGACTCGTGTTATGAGTTGTCAAAGTTTACCACACTTAGTGACATTATTTGGTCATGGTCAGTGACATATGCCTACTTTGGTTGGTCATCGTGCATGGTATCCACACCGTGCCACAACGTATTGAAGCTCCTTGTTCTTGCTATTTGATACTTGGTGGTCCCAAACCATTGTTTCCCCCTCTGACCATTTGTGACTCGTATTATGAGTTATCAACGTTGACCACACACAGCGGATTTCTTTGGTCAAAGGCAGTACATATGCCTACTTTGGTCGGTCATTGTGCATGGTAGCCACACCGTGCTACTACTGATTGAAGGTCGTTGTACTTGCTAGTTGGTATCTAGTATTCCCAAACCATTGTTTCCCACTCTGACAATTCGTGACCCATACTATGGGTTGTCAACGTTGACCACGCATAGTAAAATTATTTGGTCATGGTAAGTGGCACATGCCTAATCTGGTTGGTCATTGTGCATGATAGCCACACCGTTCCACTACTTGTTGAAATTCTTTGAACTTGCTAGTCAAAAAATAGCAAAAGGTTTCTCCCGTTGACACCAGGTCGGTTTTTGTTGATTTGTTACGCGTAGGTGCCTTCACTGGAATACTCCCTCCCACCCCCCTAGAGGGATGTTACGTGGATGACCTGGAGGACAGATTTGCGACCGCATTATGACACCCCCCTACCCCCCCCCCCGGCTTAGGCTCAAAGGTAGAGTTGAGGTATCACAACACGGCCGCCCCCCCCCCCCAGGTCGCGAGCCTATTCTTTATTGCAAGTACGAGGATTCAAACCGAGGAACTACCGCTCCAGAATCCAACTGTATAAGCACTAAGCCAACTCACATGGCGGTCATATGATATCCAAATGATATTATAAGGGTTCCTATGGGTAAAGGGCATAAAATAAGGGGGTGCAAGATTATAGGGTAGTTTTCAAAAGTATGAATGATAACAAAGTTAGTTTAATCATGAAAAATTGACACAGACGAAATTCCAAATTTTGCAACTATGAGCTTGAATAAGCTCTCAACCATTGCTCCGATTGACCAACCGCAAGAAGGAAAGTTGACTACACACAGTGAAACACTTTTTATGATATTCAGTGACACAAGCATACTTTGGTTGGTCATTGTACATGGTAGCCATACTGTGCCACCACTTATCGAAGGTCTTTGTACTTGCTAGTCAATACCGAGTATTCCCAAACCATTGAATCTCCCTCTGCCCATTTTTGACCTGTACTATGGGTTTTGAACGTTGACCACACACAGTAAACTTCTTTGGTCATGAGCAGTGATGTATGCCTACTTGGGTAGGTCATTGTGCACGGTAGCCACACCGAGCCAATACATACGAAAAATATTTGTACTTGCTAGAAGATACATAGTGTTTTGAAACCATATTTTCCCCCTCTGACCATTTGTGCCTCATGTTATGGGTTGTGAACGTTGACCACCCATATTGAAATTCTTTGGTCATGGCTAGTGACATATGCCTAGTTTGGTTTGTCACTGTACGTGATTACCACGCCGTGTCACTACGTATTGAATGTCTTTGTGCTTTCTAGTTGATAGCTAGTGTTCCCAAACCATTGCTAGCCGCCTTTGACTATCTGTGACTCATGTTGTGAGTTGTAAATGTTGACCACATGAAGTGAAATTCTTTGTTCATGATCAGTGACATATGCATACATTGGTTGGTCACTGTGCCTTGTAGCCACACTCTGCAAATACATTTTGAAGGTATTTGTACTTGCTTGTTGATAACTAGTATTCAACAACCATTATCTTCCACCCTGACCATTTGTGACCCGTGTTATGAGTTGTCAAAGTTTACCACACTAAGTGACATTATTTGGTCATGGTCAGTGACATATGCCTCTTTTGGTTGGTCATCGTGCATGGTATCCACACCGTGCCACAACGTATTGAAGCTCCTTGTGCTTGCTATTTGATACTTGGTGTTCCCAAAGCATTGTTTCCCCCTCTGACCATTTGTGATTGTAGAATGAGTCATCAACGTTGACCACACACAACGGATTTCTTTGGTCAAAGGCAGTACATATGCCTACTTTGGTCGGTCATTGTGCATGGTAGCCACACCGTGCTACTACTGACTGAAGTAGTGGTGTGCAAGGGGGTGGTGCACGTGGGGGTGGTGCACATGGGGGTGGTGGACATGGGGCTGGTGCACATTGGGGTGGTGTGCATGGGGGTGGTGTGCATAGGGATGGTGCACGTGGGGGGGGTGTGCATGGGGGTGGTGTATATGGGGGTGGTGCCCATGGGGGTGGTGTGCATGTGGATGGTGAGCATGGGGGTGGTGTGCCTGGGGGTGGTGTACGTGGGGATAGTGCATGCGGGTGGTGCACGTGGGAGAGTTATGCATAGGGATGGTGCACGTGGGGGGGGTGTGCATGGGGGTGGTGTATATGGGGGTGGTGCCCATGGGGGTGGTGTGCATGTGGATGGTGAGCATGGGGGTGGTGTGCCTGGGGGTGGTGTACGTGGGGATAGTGCATGCGGGTGGTGCACGTGGGAGAGTTATGCATAGGGATGGTGCACGTGGGGGGGGTGTGCATGGGGGTGGTGTATATGGGGGTGGTGCCCATGGGGGTGGTGTGCATGTGGATGGTGAGCATGGGGGTGGTGTGCCTGGGGGTGGTGTACGTGGGGATAGTGCATGCGGGTGGTGCACGTGGGAGAGTTATGCATAGGGATGGTGCACGTGGGGGGGGTGTGCATGGGGGTGGTGTATATGGGGGTGGTGCCCATGGGGGTGGTGTGCATGTGGATGGTGAGCATGGGGGTGGTGTGCCTGGGGGTGGTGTACGTGGGGATAGTGCATGCGGGTGGTGCACGTGGGAGAGTTATGCATAGGGATGGTGCACGTGGGGGGGGTGTGCATGGGGGTGGTGTATATGGGGGTGGTGCCCATGGGGGTGGTGTGCATGTGGATGGTGAGCATGGGGGTGGTGTGCCTGGGGGTGGTGTACGTGGGGATAGTGCATGCGGGTGGTGCACGTGGGAGAGTTATGCATAGGGATGGTGCACGTGGGGGGGGTGTGCATGGGGGTGGTGTATATGGGGGTGGTGCCCATGGGGGTGGTGTGCATGTGGATGGTGAGCATGGGGGTGGTGTGCCTGGGGGTGGTGTACGTGGGGATAGTGCATGCGGGTGGTGCACGTGGGAGAGTTATGCATAGGGATGGTGCACGTGGGGGGGGTGTGCATGGGGGTGGTGTATATGGGGGTGGTGCCCATGGGGGTGGTGTGCATGTGGATGGTGAGCATGGGGGTGGTGTGCCTGGGGGTGGTGTACGTGGGGATAGTGCATGCGGGTGGTGCACGTGGGAGAGTTATGCATAGGGATGGTGCACGTGGGGGGGGTGTGCATGGGGGTGGTGTATATGGGGGTGGTGCCCATGGGGGTGGTGTGCATGTGGATGGTGAGCATGGGGGTGGTGTGCCTGGGGGTGGTGTACGTGGGGATAGTGCATGCGGGTGGTGCACGTGGGAGAGTTATGCATAGGGATGGTGCACGTGGGGGGGGTGTGCATGGGGGTGGTGTATATGGGGGTGGTGCCCATGGGGGTGGTGTGCATGTGGATGGTGAGCATGGGGGTGGTGTGCCTGGGGGTGGTGTACGTGGGGATAGTGCATGCGGGTGGTGCACGTGGGAGAGTTATGCATAGGGATGGTGCACGTGGGGGGGGTGTGCATGGGGGTGGTGTATATGGGGGTGGTGCCCATGGGGGTGGTGTGCATGTGGATGGTGAGCATGGGGGTGGTGTGCCTGGGGGTGGTGTACGTGGGGATAGTGCATGCGGGTGGTGCACGTGGGAGAGTTATGCATAGGGATGGTGCACGTGAGGGTGGTCTGCATGGGGGTGGTGCACGCGGGGGTGGTGTGCATGGGGCCGGTGCACACGGGGGTGGTGCACATGGGGTTGGTGTGAATAGGGGTGGTGTGCATGGGGGCGGTGCACGTGGAGGTGGTGTGCATGGGGATGGTGCACGTGGGGGTGGTGTGCATGGGGGTGGTGCACGTGGGGGTTGTGTGCATGGGGGTGGTGCACGTGGGGGTATTGCTTCTGTTGTACTGGGCTTTCTCCAGTTGTCTTGGGCTTGCTCCAGTTGTCTTAGTCTTTCTCCAGTTGTCTTGGGCTTTCTCAAGTTGTCATGGGCTTGCTCCAGTTGTCTTTACCTTGATCTAGTTGTCTTGGACTTGCTCCAGTTGTCTTGGGCTTGCTCCAGTTATCTTCGGCTTGATCTAGTTGTCTTGGGCTTGCTCCAGGTGTCTTCGGCATGCTGCAGTTGTCTTGGGCTTCCTCCAGTTGTCTTGGCCTTCCTCCAGTTGGCTTGGGCTTGCTCCAGTTGTCTTGGCCTTGCTCCAGTTGTCTTGGCCTTGCTCCAGTTGTCTTCGCCTTGCTCCAGTTGTCTTGGGCTTGCTCCAGATGCCTTGGACTTGCTCTAGTTGTCTTTGGCTTGCTCCAGTTGTCTTGGGCTTGCTCCAATTGTCCAGGGCTTGCTCCAGCTGTCTTGGCCTTGCGCCAGTTGTCTTTACCTTACTCCAGTCGTCTTGGAATTGCTCCAGTTGTCTTGGGCTTGCTGCAGTTGTCTTGTACTTGCTCCAGTTGTCTTGGGATTGCTCTAGTTTTCTTAGACTTGCTTCAGTTGTCTTGGGCTTGCTCCAGTTGTCTTGGGCTTGCTTCGGTTGTCTTGGGATTGCTCTAGTTATCTTGGGCTTGCTCCAGTTGTAATGGACTTGCTCCAACTGTCTTGGGCTTGCTCCAGTTGTGTTGGCCTTGCTCCAGTTGTCTTGGGTTTGCTCTAGTTGTCTTGGGCTTGCTCCAGTTCTCTTGACCTTGCTCAAGTTGTCTTGGGCTTGCTCTAGTTGTCTTGGGCTTGCTCCGGTTTTATTGTTCTTGCTCCAGTTGTCTTGGGCTTGCTCCATTTGTCTTGCCCTTGCTCCATTTGTCTTGGACTTGCTCCAGTTGTCTTGGGCTTGCTCCAGTTTTCTTGGACTTACTCCAGTTATCTTGGGCTTGCTCCAGTTCTCTTGGACTTGCTTCAGTTGTATTGGGCTTGCTCTAGTTGTCTTGGGCTTGCTCCAGTTTTATCAGGCTTGCTCCAGTTGTCTTGGGCTTGCTCCAATTGTCTTGGGCTTGCTCCAGTTGTCTTGGTCAATGTTGACCACACATAATGGACTTCTTCGGTTATAGTCAGTGACGTATGCATCCTTTCATTGGTCACTGTACATGCTAGCCACACCGTGCCACTGCTTGTTGAAGTTCTTTGTACTTGCTAGTTGATAACTAGTGTTCCCAACCCATTGTTTCCCCCTCTGACCATTTGTGACTCGTGTTATGAGTTTTCAACGTTGACCACACACTGTGAAATTCGTTTGGTCATGTTCGGTGACATATGCCTATTTTGGTTGGTCATTGTACATGGTTACCACGCCGTGTCACTACGTATTGAAGGTCTTTGTGCTTTTTAGTTGATAGCTAGCCTTCCCAAACCATTGTTACCCCCTCTGACTGTCTGTGACTCGTGTTTTGAGTTGTCAACATTGACCACATGAAGTGAAATTATTTGGTCATGGTCAGTGACATATTCATAATTTGGTTAGTCTGTGTGCATTGTAGCCACGCTGTGCCACCACACATGGAAGGTATTTGTACTTGCTAGACGATAACTAGTATTCACAAACCATTATCGTCCACTCTGACCATTTGTGACTCGTGTTATGAGTTGTCAAAGTTCACCACACCTAGTGGCATTACTTGGTCAAGGTCGGTGACATATGCCTACTTTGGTTGGTCATCGTGCATGGTATCCACACCGTGCCACAACGTATTGAAGGTCCTCGTGCTTGCTAGTTGATACCTGGTGTTCCCAAACCATTTTTTCCCTCTCTGACCATTTGTGACTCGTATTATGAGTTGTCAGTGTTGACTACACACAACAGATTTTTTCGGTCAAAGGCAGTACATATGACGACTTTGGTTGGTCATTGTGCATGGTAGCCACACCGTGATACTATTGATTGAAGGTCGTTGTACTTACTAGTTGAGAACTGATATTACTAGACCATTGTTTCCCCCCTCTGACCGTTTGTGTCTTGTGTTATGGTTAGTAAACGTTGACCACCCATATTGAAATTCTTTGGTCATGGTCAATGTCATATGCCTCGTTAGGTTGGTTGGTGTGCATAGTAGCCACGCCGTGCCACTACGTATTGAAGTCCTTTGTCCTTTCTAGTCGATACATAGGGTTCCCAAACCATTGTATCTCCCTCTGACCATTTGTGACTCGTGTTATGAGTTGTCAATGTTGACCACACATAGTGGACTTATTTGGTCATATTCAGTGACATATGCATCCTTTGGTTGGACACTGTGCACGCTAGCCACACTGTGCCACTACTTGTTGAAGGTTTTTCTACTTGCTAGTTGATAACTAGTGTTCCCAACCCATTGTTTCCTTCCCTGAACAGTTGTGACTCGTGTTATGAGTTTTCAACATTGACCACACACTGTGAAATTCGTTTGGTCATGGCCGGGTACATATGCCTACTTTGGTTGGTCATTGTACATGGTTACCACGCCGTGTCACTGCGTATTGAAGGTCTTTGTGCTTTCTAGTTGATACCTAGTCTTCCCAGACCTTTGTTACACCCTCTGGTTATCTGTGACTCGTGTTGTGAGTTGTCAACATAGACCACATGAAGTGAAATTCTTTGGTCATGGTCAGTGACATATGCATACTTTGGTTGGTCACCGTGCATTGTAACCACAATGTGCCACTACATATTAAAGGTATTTGTGCTTGCTAGTCGATAACTAGTATTCACTAACCATCATCTTCCACGCTGACCATTTGTGACTCGTGTTATGAGTTGTCAAGGTTTACCACACATATTGACATTCTTTGGTCATGGTCAGTGACATATGCCTGCTTTGGTTGGTCATCGTGCACGGTATCCACGCCGTGCCACAACTTATTGAAAGTCCTTGTGCTTGCTAGTTGATACATGGTGTTCCCAACGCATTGTTTCCCCTTTTGACTATTTGTGACTCGTATTATGAGTTGTCACCGTTGACCACACACAGCGGATTTCTTTCGTCAAAGGCAGTACATATGCCTACTTTGGCCGGTCATTGTGCATGGTAGCCACACCGTGCTACTACTGATTGAATCTTGTTGTACTTGCTAGTTTAGAACTGATATTCCCTGACCATTATTTTCCCCTTTGACCGTTTGTGACTCGCATTATGGTTGGTGAACGCTGACCACCCATATTGAAATTCGTTGGTCATGGTCACAGACATATGCCTATTCTGGTTGTTTGGTGTGCATAATAGCCACACTGTGCCACTACGTATTGAAGTTCTTTGTCCTTTATAGCCAATATACTTTGGTTGGTCACCGTGCATTGTAGCCACACTGTGCCACTACATATTGAAGGTATTTGTACTTGCTAGTCGATAACTAGTATTCACAAACAATTATCTTCCACTCTGACCATTTGTGACTCGTGTTATGAGTTGTCAACGTTTACCACACATAGTGTTATTATTTGGTCATGGTCAGTGACATGTGCCTACTTTGGTTGGTCATCGTGCATGGTATCCACACCGTGCCACAACTTATTGAAGGTCCTTGTGCTTGCTAGTTCATACTCGGTGTGCCCAAACCATTGTTCCCCCCTCTGACCATTTGTGACTCGTATTATGAGTTTTCAAGGTTGACCAAATATTACGGATTTCTTTTGTCAAAGGAAGTATACATGCCTACTTTGGTCGGTCATTGTGAATGGTAGCCACACCGTGCTACTACTGATTGAAGGTCGTTGTACTTGCTACTTGAAAACTTATATTACCATACCATTGTTTCCCCCTCTGGCCGTTTTTTACTCCTGTTATGGTTGGTGAACGTTGACCACCCATATTGAAATTCTTTGGTCATGGTCGGTGACATATGCCTAGTTTGGTTGTTTGGTGTGCATAGTAGCCACACCGTGCCACTACGTATTGAAGTTCTTTGTCCTTGCTAGTCGATACATAGGGGTCCCAAACCATTGTCTCTCCCTCTGACCATTTGTGACTCGTGTTATGAGTTGTCAAGGTGTACCACACATGGTGACATTATTTGGCCATGGTCAGTGACATATGCCTACTCTGGTTGGTCACTGTGCAGTGTAGCCACACTGTGCTACTACACATGGAAAGTATTTGTACTTGCTAGTCGATAACTAGTATTCACAAACCATTATTTTCCACTCTGATCACTTGTGACTCGTGTTATGAGTTGTCAAGGTGTACCACACATGGTGACATTATTTGGCCATGGTCAGTGACATATGCCTACTCTGGTTGGTCACTGTGCAGTGTAGCCACACTGTGCTACTACACATGGAAAGTATTTGTACTTGCTAGTCGATAACTAGTATTCACAAACCATTATTTTCCACTCTGATCACTTGTGACTCGTGTTATGAGTTGTCAAGGTGTACCACACATGGTGACATTATTTGGCCATGGTCAGTGACATATGCCTACTCTGGTTGGTCACTGTGCAGTGTAGCCACACTGTGCTACTACACATGGAAAGTATTTGTACTTGCTAGTCGATAACTAGTATTCACAAACCATTATTTTCCACTCTGATCACTTGTGACTCGTGTTATGAGTTGTCAAGGTGTACCACACATGGTGACATTATTTGGCCATGGTCAGTGACATATGCCTACTTTGGTTGGTCATCGTGCATGGTATCCACACCGTGCCACAACTTATTGAAGGTCCTTGTGCTTGCTAGTTCATACTCGGTGTGCCCAAACCATTGTTCCCCCCTCTGACCATTTGTGACTCGTGTTGGGCGTTGTCAATGTTGACCACACATCGTGGACTTATTTGGACATAGTCAGTGACATATGCATCCTTTGGTTGGTTACTGTGCACGCTAGCCACACTGTGCCACTACTTGTTGAAGGTTTTTCTACTTGCTAGTTGATAAGTAGTGTTCCCAACTTAATGTTTCCCCCTCTGACCATCTGTGACTCGTATTATGAGTTTTCAAGGTTGACCAAATATTACGGATTTCTTTTGTCAAAGGAAGTATACATGCCTACTTTGGTCGGTCATTGTGAATGGTAGCCACACCGTGCTACTACGGATTGAAGGTCGTTGTACTTGCTACTTGAAAACTTATATTACCATACCATTGTTTCCCCCTCTGGCCGTTTTTTACTCCTGTTATGGTGGGTGAACGTTGACCACCCATATTGAAATTCTTTGGTCATGGTCAGTGACATATGCATACTCTGGTTGGTCACTGTGCAGTGTAGCCACACTGTGCTACTACACATGGAAGGTATTTGTACTTGCTAGTCGATAACTAGTATTCACAAACCATTATCTTCCACTCTGATCATTTTTGACTCGTGTTATGAGTTGTCAAGGTGTACCACACATGGTGACATTATTTGGTCATGGTCAGTGACATATGCCTACTTTGGCTGGTCATTGTGCATCGTATGCACACCATGCCACTATTTATTGAAGGTCCTTGTGCTTGCTAGTTGATACCTGGTGTTCCCAGACCATTGTTTCTCCCACTGACCGTTTGTGACTCTTGTTATGGTTGGTGAACGGTCACCACCCATATTTAAATTCTTTGGTTATGGTCAGTGACATATGCCTAGTTTGGTTGTTTGGTGTGCATAGTAGCCACACCGTTCCACTACATATTAAAGTTCTTTGTCCTTTCTAGTCGATACATAAGGTTCCCAAACCATTGTATCTCCCTCTAACCATTTGTGACTCGTGTTATGAGTTGTCAATGCTGGCCACACATAGTGAACATCTTCGGACTTAGTCAGTGACGTTTGCATCCTTTGGTTGGTCACTATGCACGCTAGCCACACCGTTCCAGTACTTCTTGAAGGTCTTTGTACTTGCTAGTTGATAACTAGTGTTCCCAACCCATCGTTTCCCCCTCTGACCATTTGTGACTTGTGTTATGGGTTGTGAGCGTTGACCACCCATCTTGAAATTCTTTGGTCATGGCCATTGACATATGCCTAGTTTGGTTTGTTATTGTACATGGTTCCCATGCCGTGTTACTACGTATTGAAGGTCTTTGTGCTTTCTAGTTGATAGCTAGTCTTCCCAAACCATTGTTACCCCCTGTGACTATCTGTGACTCCTGTCGCGAGTTGTCAACGTTGACCACATGAAGTGAAATTCTTTGGTCATGGTCAGCGACATATGCATACTTTGGTTGGTCACTGTGCATTGAAGACACACTGTGCCACTACATGTTGAAGGTATTTGTACTTGCTAGTCGATAACTAGTATTCACAAACTATTATCTTCCACTTTGACCATTCGTGACTCGTGTTATGTGTTGTCAAAGTTTACCACACATAGTGACATTCTTTGGTCATGGTCAGTGACATATCCCTGCTTTGGTTGGTCACCTTGCATGGTATCCACACCGTGCCACAACTTATTAAAAGGTCATTGTGCTTGCTAGTTGATACCTGGTGTTCCCAAACAATTGTTTCCCCCTCTGACCATTTGTGACTCGTATTATGAGTTGTCAACAATGACCACACACATCAGATTTCTTGGGTCAAAGGCAGTACATATGCCTACTTTGGCCGTTCATTGTGCATGGTAGCCACACCATGCTACTACTGATTGAAGGTCGTTGTACTTGCTAGTTGAGAACTGATATTCCCAGACCATTGTTTCCCCCTCTGACCGTTAGTGACTCGTGTTATGGTTGGTGAACGTTGACCACCCATATTGAAATTATTTGGTCATGGTCAGTGACATATGCCTAGTTTGGTTGTTTGGTGTGCATAGTAGCTACACCGTGCCACTAAGTATTGAAGTTCTTTGTCCTTTCTAGTCGATACATAGGGTTCCCAAACCATTGTCTCTCCGTCTGACCATTTGTGACTCGTGTTATGCGTTGTCAATGTTGACCACACATATTGGACTTCTTTGGTCATAGTCAGTGACGTATGCATCCTTTTGGTTGGTCACTGTGCACGCTAGCCACACTGTGCCACTACTTGTTGAAGGTCTTTGTACTTGCTAGTTGATAACCAGTGTTCGCAACTAAACGTTTCCCCATCTGACCATGTGTGTTTCGTATTATGAGTTTTCAACGTTCACCACACACTGTGAAATTATTTTGGACATGGTTAGTGACGTATGCCTACTTTGGTTTGTCACTGTACATGGTTACCACGCCGTGTCACTACGTATTGAATGTTTTGTGCTTTCTAGTTGATAGCTAGTCTCCCCAAACCATTGTTACCCCCTATGACTATCTGTGACTCGTGTTGTGATTTGTCAACATTGACCACATGAAGTGAAATTATTTGGTCATGGTCAGTGACATATACATACTTTGGTTGGTCACTGTGCATTGTAGCCACACTGTGCCACTACATATGGAAGGTATTTGTACTTGCTAGTCAATAACTAGTATTCACAAACCATTATTTTCCACTCTGATCACTTGTGACTCGTGTTATGAGTTGTCAAGGTTTACCACACATGGTGACATTATTTGGTCATGGTCAGTGATATATGCCTACTTTGGCTGGTCATTGTGCATGGTATGCGCACCATGCCACTATTTATTGAAGGTCACTGTGCTTGCTAGTTGATACCTTGTGTTCCCAGACCATTGTTTCTCCCACTGACTGTTTGTGACTCCTGTTATGGTTGGTGAACGGTCACCACCCATATTGAATTTTTTTGGTTATGGTCAGTGACATATGCCTAGTTTGGTTGTTTGGTGTGCATAGTAGCCACACCGTTCCACTACGTATTAAAGTTCGTTGTCCTTTCTAGTCGATACATAAGGTTCCCAAACCATTGTCTCTCCCTCTGACCATGTGTGACTTGTGTTACGAGCTGTCAATGCTGACCACACATAGTGGACTTCTTCGGTCATAGTCAGTGATGTTTGCATCCTTTGGTTGGTCACTGTGCACGCTAGCCACACCGTGCCACTACTTGTTGAAGGTCTTTGTACATGCTAGTTGATAACTAGTGTTCCCAACCAATTGTTTCCCCCTCCGACCATTTGTGACTTGTGTTATGGGTTGTGAACGTTGACCACCCATATTGAAATTATTTGGTCATGGCCATTGACATATGCCTACTTTGGTTTGTTATTGTTCATGGTTACCATGCTGTGTCACTACGTATTGAAGGTATTTGTGCTTTCTAGTTGATAGCTATTCTTCGCAAACCATTGTTACGCCCTCTGACTATCTGTGACTCCTGTCGTGAGTTTTCAACGTTGACCACATGAAGTGAAATTCTTTGGTCATGGTCAGTGACATATGCATACTTTGGTTGGTCACTGTGCATTGTAGACACACTGTGCCACTACATATTGAAGGTATTTGTACTTGCTAGTCGATAACTAGTATGCACAAACTATTATCTTCCACTCTGATCATTTGTGACTCGTGTTATGAGTTGTCAAAGTTTACCACACATAGTGACATTCTTTGGTCATGGTCAGTGACATATGCCTGCGTTGGTTGGTCATCGTGCATGGTATCCACACCGTGCCACAACTTATTAAAGGTCATTGTGCTTGCTAGTTGATACCTGGTGTTCCCAAACCATTGTTTCCCCCTCTGACCATTTGTGACTCGTATTATGAGTTGTCAACGTTGACCACACACATCGGATTTCTTGGGTCAAAGGCAGTACATATGCCTACTTTGGTCGTTCATTGTGCATTGTAGCCACGCCATGCTACTACTGATTCAAGGTCATTGTACTTGCTAATTGATAACTGACATTCCCAGACCATTGTTTCCCCCTCTGACCGTTTTGGACTCGTGTTATGGTTGGTGAACGTTGACCACCCATATTGAAATTCTTTGGTCATGGTGAGTGACATATGCCTAGTTTGGTTTTTTGGTGTGCATAGTAGCCACACAATGCCACTACGTATTGAAGTTCTTTGTCCTTTATAGTCAATACATAGGGTTTCCAAACCATTGTCTATCCCTCTGACCATTTGTGACTCGTATTATGAGTTGTCAATGTTGACCACACATAGTGGACGTCTTTGGTCATAGTCAGTGACGTATGCATCCTTTGGTTGGTCACTGTGCACGCTAGCCACACCGTGCCACTACTTGTTGAAGGTCTTTGTACTTGCTAGTTGATAACTAGTGTTCCCAACCCATTGTTTCCCCCTCTGACCATTTGTGACTCGTATTATGAGTTGTCAATGTTGACCACACATAGTGGACGTCTTTGGTCATAGTCAGTGACGTATGCATCCTTTGGTTGGTCACTGTGCACGCTAGCCACACCGTGCCACTACTTGTTGAAGGTCTTTGTACTTGCTAGTTGATAACTAGTGTTCCCAACCCATTGTTTCCCCCTCTGACCATTTGTGACTCTTTTTATGAGTTTTCAACATTGATTACACACTGTGAAATTCTTTTGGTCATGGTTAGTGACATATGCCTACTTTGGTTTATCACTGTACATGGTTATCATGCCATGTCACTACGTATTGAAGGTGTTTGTGTTTTCTAGTTGATAGCTAGTCTTCCCAAACCATTGTTAGCCCCTCTGACTATCTGTGACTCGTGTTGTGAGTTGTCATTATTTACCACATGAAGTGGAATTTTTTGGTCATGGTCAGTGACATATGCATTTTTTGGTTGGTCACTGTGCATTGTAGCCACACTGTGCCACTACATATTGAAGGTATTTGTACTTTCTAGTCCATAACTAGTATTCACAAACCATTATCTTTCACTCTGACCATTTGTGACTCGTGTTATGAGCTGTCAAAGTTTACCACACATGGTGACATTCTTTGGTCATGTTCCGTGACGTATGCATCCTTTGGTTGGTCACTGTGCACGCTAGTCACACCGTGCCACTACTTGTTTAAGGTCTTTGTACTTGCTAGTTGATAACTAGTGTTCCCAACCCATTGTTTCCCCCTCTGACCATCTGTGACTCGTGTTATGAGTTTTCAACGTTGACCACACACTGTGAAATTCTTTTGGTCATGGTTAGTGACATATGCCTACTTTGGTTTGTTACTATACATGGTTACCACACCGTGTCACTACTTATTTATTGTCTTTGTGCTTTCTAGTTGATAACTAGTGTTCCCAAACCATTGTTACCTCCCTCTGAGTTTTTGTGACTCGTGTTGTCAGTTGTCGATGTTGACCGCATGAAGTGAAATTCGTTTGTCATGGTCAATGACATATGCATACTTTGGTTGGTCACTGTGCATGGTAGCCACACTGTGCCACTACATACTGAAGGTATTTGTACTTGCTAGTTGATAACTAATATTCACAAACAATTGTCTTCCACTCTGAACATTTGTGACTCGTGTTATGAAATGTCAAAGTTTACCACACATAGTGACATTTTTTGTCATGGTCAGTGACATATTCCCACGTTGGTTGGTCATCGTGCATGGTACCCACACCGTGTCACAACGTATTGAATGTCCTTGTGCTTGCTAGTTAATACATGGTGTTCCCAAACCATTGTGTCCCCCTCTAACCATTTGTGACTCGTATTATGAGTTGTCAACGTTGACCACACACTTCGGATTTCTTTGGTCAAAGGCAGTAAATATGCCTACTTTGGTCGGTCGTTGTGCATGGTAGCCACGCCGCGCTACTACTGATTGAAGGTCATTGTACTTGCTAGTTAAGAACTGATATTCCCAGACCATTGTTTCCCCCTTTGACCATTTGTGTCTCGTGTTATGGTTGGTGAACGTTGATCACCCACATTGAGATTCTTTCGTCATGTTCAGTGACATATGCCTAGTTTGGTTGTTTGGTGTGCATAGTAGCCACACCGTGCCACTACGTATTGAAGTTCGTTGTCCTTTATAGCTGATACATAGGGTTCCCAAACCATTGTCTCTCCATATAAATATTTTTGACTCGTGACATTAGTTTTCAATGTTGACCACACATAGTGGACTTCTTCGGTCATAGTCAGTGACGTATGCATCCTTTGGTTGGTCACTGTGCACGCTAGCCACACCGTGCCACTACTTGCTGAAGGTCTTTGTACTTGCTAGTAATACAACTTGAGCAAGCCCAGGACAACTGGAGCAAGCCCAAGACAACTGGTGCAAGCTTAAGACAACCAGAGCAAGCCCTATACAACTGAAGCAAGTCTACAACAACTTGAGCAAGTCCAAGACAACTGGAGCAAGTCCAAGACAGCTAGAGCAAGCCCAAGCCAACTGGAGCATGTCCAATATAACTGGAGTAGGCTCAAGACAACTGGAGCAGGCCTAAGACAACTGGAGCATGTCGAAGACAACTGGAGAAAGACCAAGAAAACTGGAGCACAACCAAGACAACTGGAGGAAGCCCAATACAAGTGGAGCATTCCCAAGACAACTGGAGCAAGCCGAAGACAACGAGAGCTAGCCCAAGACAACTAGAGCAATCCCAAGACAACTGGAGCAAGCCCAAGACAACTGGAGAAAGCCCAAGACAGGTGGAGCAAGGCCAAGACAAGTGGAGCAAGGCCAAGACGACTGGAACAAGCCAAAGACAACTTGAGGAAGGCCAAGACAACTGGAGCAAGGCCAAGACAAGTGGAGCAAGGCCAAGACGACTGGAACAAGCCAAAGACAACTTGAGGAAGGCCAAGACAATTGGAGCAAGCCCAAGAAATCTGGAGAAAGCCCAAGACAACTGGAGCAAGTCCAAGACATCTTGAGCAAGCCCAAGACAATTGGAGCAAGGGCAAGACAACTGGAGGAAGCCCAAGACAACTGGAGCAAGACCAAGACAACTGGAGGAAGTCCAAGACAACTGGAGCAAGCCCAAGACAACTGGAGCAAGCCCAATACAACTGGATCAAGTCCATGAAATCTGGAGAAAGCCCAAGACAACTGAAGCAAGTCCAAGAGAACTTGAGCAAGCCCAAGACAATTGGAGCAATTCAAAGAAAACTGTAGCAAGCCCAAGACAACTGGAGCAAGTCCAAGACAGCTGGAGCAACGTCCAGACAACTGGAGCAAGCCCAAGACAACTGGAGCAAGCCCAAGACAACTGGAGCAAGTCCAAGACAGCTGGAGCAACGTCCAGACAACTGGAGCAAGCCCAAGACAACTGGAGCAAGCCCAAGACAACCAGAGCAAGGCCAAGACAACCGGAGCAAGCCCAAGATAACTGGAGCAAGCCCAAGACAACAGGAGCAAGCCCAAAACAACTGAAGCAAGTCCAAGACACCTGGAGCAAGCCCAAGATAACTGTAGCAAGTCCAATACAACTGGAGGAAGCCCAAGACATCTGGAGCAAGTCCAAGACAACTGGAGCAAGGTCAAGACAACTGGAGCAAGCCCAAGATAACTGTAGCAAGTCCAATACAACTGGAGGAAGCCCAAGACATCTGGAGCAAGTCCAAGACAACTGGAGCAAGGTCAAGACAACTGGAGCAAGGCCAAGAAACCTGGAGCAAGCCCAAGACAACTAGAGCAAGGCCAAGACAATTGGAGCAAGCCAAAAACAACTGGAGCAAGCCCAAGAAAACTGGAGCAAGCCCAAGACAACTATAGCAATGCCAAGACAACTGGAGCAAGCCCAAGACACCTGAAGCAAGTCCAATACAACTGGAGCAAGCCCAGGATAACTGGAGAAAGTCAAAGACAACTGGAGCAAGCCCAAGACAACTGGAGCAAGTCCAAGACAACTGGAGCAAGGTCAAGAGAACTGGAGCAAGCCCAAGACACCTGGAGCAAGCCCAAGACAACTGGAGCAGAGCCAAGACAACTAGAGCAAGCCTTGGACAACTTGAGCAAGCCTAAGACAACTGGAGCAAGCCCAAGACAACTGAAGTAAGTCTACAACAACTGGAGCAAGTCCAAGAAAGCTGGAGCAAGTCCAAGACAACTAGAGCAAGTCCAAGCCAACTGGAGCAAGCCCAGGACAACAGGATCAAGCCCACGATAACTGGAGTAGGCTCAAGACAACTGGAGAAAGCCCAAGACAACTGGAGCATTTACAAGACATCTGGAGCAAGACCAAGAAAACTGGAGCACATTCAGGACAACTTGAGGAAGCCCAAGACAAGTGGACCAAGCCCAAGACAACTGGAGCAAGCCGAAGACAACGTGAGCAAGCCCAAGGCAACTTGAGCAATCCCAAGACAACTGGAGCAAGCCCAAGACAACTGGATCAAGGCCAAGACAAATGGAGAAAGCCCAAGACAACTGGAGCAAGGCCAAGACAACTGGAGAAAGCCCAAGACAACTGGAGCAAGGCCAAGACAACTGGAGAAAGCCCAAGACAACTGGAGCAAGGCCAAGACAACTGGAGAAAGCCCAAGACAACTGGAGCAAGGCCAAGACAACTGGAGAAAGCCCAAGACAACTGGAGCAAGGCCAAGACAACTGGAGAAAGCCCAAGACAACTGGAGCAAGGCCAAGACAACTGGAGAAAGCCCAAGACAACTGGAGCAAGGCCAAGACAACTGGAGAAAGCCCAAGACAACTGGAGCAAGGCCAAGACAACTGGAGAAAGCCCAAGACAACTGGAGCAAGGCCAAGACAACTGGAGAAAGCCCAAGACAACTGGAGCAAGGCCAAGACAACTGGAGAAAGCCCAAGACAACTGGAGCAAGGCCAAGACAACTGGAGAAAGCCCAAGACAACTGGAGCAAGGCCAAGACAACTGGAGAAAGCCCAAGACAACTGGAGCAAGGCCAAGACAACTGGAGAAAGCCCAAGACAACTGGAGCATTTACAAGACATCTGGAGCAAGACCAAGAAAACTGGAGCACATTCAGGACAACTTGAGGAAGCCCAAGACAAGTGGACCAAGCCCAAGACAACTGGAGCAAGCCGAAGACAACGTGAGCAAGCCCAAGGCAACTTGAGCAATCCCAAGACAACTGGAGCAAGCCCAAGAAAACTGGAGCAAGCCCAAGACAGCTGGAGCAAGGCCAAGACAACTTGAGCAAGGTAAAGACAACTGGAGCACACCAAAGACAACTGGAGCAAGCCCAAGACAACTGGAGCAAGGCCAAGACAACTGGAGAAAGCCCAAGACAGCTGGACCAAGGCCAAGACAACTGGAGCAAGGCAAAGACAACTGGAGCAAGCCCAAGACAACAAGAGCAAGGCCAAGAGAACAAGAGCAAGCCCAAGTTCATGAATAGTGTTCCCAACCCATTGTTTATCATTCTGACCATTTGTGAATCGTATTATTAGTTTTCAACGTTGACCACACAATGTGAAATTCTTGTGGTCATGGTTAGTGGCATATGCCTACTTTGGTTTCTCACTGTTTATGGTTACCACGCCGTGTCACTACGTATAGAAGGTCTTTGTCCTTTCTACTTCATAGCTAGTCTTCCCAAACCATTGTTACCCCCTCTGACTATCTGTGACTCGTGTTGTGAGTTGTCAACATTGACCACATGAAGTGAAATTCTTTGGTCATGGTCAGTGACATATGCATACTTTGGTTGGTCACTGTGCATTATAGCCACACTGTGCCACTACATATTGAAGGTATTTGTACTTGCTAGTCGATAACTAGTATTCACAAACCATTATCTTCCTCTCTAACCATTTTCTGACTCGTGTTATGAGTTGTCAAAGTTTACCACACATGGTGACATTCTTTGGTCATGGTCAGTGATATATGCCTATTTTGGTTGGTCATCATGCATGCTATCCATGCCGTGCCACAACGTATTAAAGGTCCTTGTGCTTGCTAGTTAATACCTGGTGTTCCCAAACCATTGTTTCCCCCTCTGAACATTTGTGACTCGTATTATGAGTTGTCAACGTTGACCAAACACAGCGGATTTCTTTGGACAAAGGCAGTACATATGCCTACTTTGGTCGGTCATTGTGCATGGTAGCCACACTGTGCTGCTACTGATTCAAGGACGATGTACTTGCTAGTTGAGAACTGATATTCCCAGACCATTGTTTCCCCCCTGACCGTTTGTGACTCGTGTTATGGTTGGTGAATGTTGACCACCCATGTTGAAATTCTTTGGTCATGGTCAGTGACAAATGCCTATTTTTGTTGTTTGGTGTGCAAAGTAGCCACACCGTGCCACTACGTATTGAAGTTCTTTGTTCTGTCTAGTCGATACATAGGGATCCAAAACCATTGTCTCTCCCTCTGAGCATTTGTGACTCGTGTTATGAGTTGTTAATGTTGACAACACATAGTGGACTTCTTCGGTCATAGTCAGTGACGTATGCATCCTTTGGTTGGTCATTCTGCACGCTAGCCACACCGTGCCACTACTTGTTGAAGGTCTTTGTACTTGCTAGTTGATAACTAGTGTTACCAACCCATTGTGTCTCCCTCTGACCATGTGTGACTCAGGTTATGAGTTTTCAACGTTGACTACACACTGTGAAATTCTGTTGGTCATTGTTAGTGACATATGCCTACTTTGGTTTGTCACTGTACATGGTTACCACGTCGTGTCACTACTTATTGAAGGTCTTTGTGCTTTCTAGTTGATAGCTACTGTTCCCAAACCATTGTTATCCCCCTCTGACTATATGTGATTCGGGTTGTGAGTTGTCAACGTTGACCACATGAAGTGATTTTCGTTTGTCATGGTCAGTGACATATGCATACTTTGGTTGGTCACTGTGCATGGTAGCCACACTGTGCCACTACATATTGAATGTATTTGTACTTGCTAGTCGATAAGTAGTATTCACAAACCATTATATCCCACTCTGATCATTTGTGACTCGTGTTATGGGTTGTAACCTTTTACCTTACATAGTGACCTTCTTTGGTCATGGTCAAATACATATGCCTACTTTGGTTGGTCATCGTGCATGGTATCCATACCGTACCACAAATTATTGAAGGTCCTTGTGCTTGCTAGTTAATACCTGGTGTTCCCAAACCATTGTTTCCCCCTTTGACCATTTGTGACTCGTATTATGAGTTGTCAACGTTGACCACACATAGCGGATTTCCTTGGTCAAAGGCAGTACATATGCCTACTTTGGCCGGTCGTTGTGCATGGTAGCCATGCCGTGCAAGTTGAGAACTGATATCCCCAGACCATTGTTTCCGCCTCTGACCATTTGTGACTCATGTTATGGTTGGTGAACGTTGACCACACACTGTGAAATTCTTGTGGTCTGGGTTAGTGACAGATGCCTACTTTGGTTTGTCACTGTACATGGTTACCACGCCGTGTCACTACGCATTGAAGGTCTTTGTGCTTTCTAGTTGATAGCTAGTCCTCCCAAACCATTGTTTCCCCCTCTGACTATATGTGACTCGTGTTGTGAGTTGTCAACATTGACCACATGAAGTGAAATTATTTGGTCATGGTCAGTGACATATGCATACCTTGGTTGGTCACTGTGCATTGTAACCACACTGTGCCACTTCATATTGAAGGTATTTGTACTTGCTATTCGATAACTAGTATTCACAAACCATTATCTTCCACTATGACCATTTGTGACTCATGTTATGAGTTGTCAAAGTTCACCACACATGGTGACATTCTTTGGTCATGGTCAATGACATATGCCTACCTTGGTTGGTCATCGTGCATGTTATCCACATCATGCCACAACTTATTGAAGGTCCTTGTGCTTGCTAGTTGATACCTGGTGTTCCCAAACGATTGTTTCCCCGCTATGACCATTGGTGACCCGTATTATGAGTTGTCAACGTTGACCAAACACAGCGGATTTCTTTGGTCAAAGGCAATACATATGCCTACTTTGGTCGGTCATTGTGCATGGTAGCCACACCGTGCTACTACAAACTGAATGTCGTTGTACTTGCTAATTGAGAACTGATATTCCCAGACCATTGTTGCCCCCTCTGTCCGTTTGTGACTCGTGTTATGGTTGGTGCATGTTGACCACCCATATTGAAATTCTTTGGTCATGGTCAGTGACATATGCCTAGTTTTGTTGTTTGGTGTGCTTAGTAGCCACACCGTGCCACTACGTATTGAAGTTCGTTGTCCTTTATAGTCGATACATACTGTTCCCAAACAATTGTCTCTTCCTCTGACCATTTGTGACTCGTGTTATGAGTTGTCAATGTTTACCACACAAAGTGGACTTCTTTGGTCATAGTCATTGACGTATGCATCCTTTCGTTTGTCACTTTGCACGCTAGCCACACCGTGCAACTACTTGGTGAAGGTCTTTGTACTTGTTAGTTGATAAATAGTGTTCCAAACACATTGTTTCCCCCTCTGACCATTTGTGACTCGTGTTATGAGTTTTCAACGTTGACCACACACTGTGAAATTCTTTTGGTCATGGTTAGTGACATATGCCTACTTTGGTTTGTTACTATACATGGTTACCACACCGTGTCACTACTTATTTATTGTCTTTGTGCTTTCTAGTTGATAGCTAGTGTTTCCAAACCATTTTTACCCCCCTCTGACTTTTTGTGACTCGTGTTGTCAGTTGTCAACGTTGACCGCATGAAGTGAAATTCGTTTGTCATGGTCAGTGACATATGCATACTTTGGTTGGTCACTGTGCATGGTAGCCACAATGTGCCACTACATACTGAAGGTATTTGTACTTGCTAGTTGATAACTAATATTCACAAACCATTGTCTTCCACTCTGAACATTTGTGACTCGTGTTATGAAATGTCAAAGTTTACCACACATAGTGACATTTTTTGTCATGGTCAGTGACATATTCCCACGTTGGTTGGTCATCGTGCATGGTACCCACACCGTGTCACAACGTATTGAATGTCCTTGTGCTTGCTAGTTAATACCTGGTGTTCCCAAACCATTGTGTCCCCCTCTAACCATTTGTGACTCGTATTATGAGTTTTCAACGTTGACCACACACTTCGGATTTCTTTGGTCAAAGGCAGTAAATATGCCTACTTTGGTCGGTCGTTGTGCATGGTAGCCACGCCGCGCTACTACTGATTGAAGGTCGTTGTACTTGCTATTTAAGAACTGATATTCCCAGACCATTGTTTCCCCCTTTGACCATTTGTGTCTCGTGTTATGGTTGGTGAACGTTGATCACCCACATTGAAATTCTTTCGTCATGTTCAGTGACATATGCCTAGTTTGGTTGTTTGGTGTGCATAGTAGCCACACCGTGCCACTACGTATTGAAGTTCGTTGTCCTTTCTAGCTGATACATAGGGTTCCCAAACCATTGTCTCTCCATATAAACATTTGTGACTCGTGACATTAGTTTTCAATGTTGACCACACATAGTGGACTTCTTCGGTCATAGTCAGTGACGTATGCATCCTTTGGTTGGTCACTGTGCACGCTAGCAACACCGTGCCACTACTTGCTGAAGGTCTTTGTACTTGCTAGTAATAAAACTTGAGCAGGCCCAGGACAACTGGAGCAAGCCCAAGACAACTGGTGCAAGCCTAAGACAACTAGAGCAAGCCCTATACAACTGAAGAAAGTCTACAACAACTTGAGCAAGTCCAAGACAACTGGAGCAAGTCCAAGACAACTAGAGCAAGCCCAAGCCAACTGGAGCATGTCCAATATAACTGGAGTAGGCTCATGACAACTGGAGCAGGCCTAAGACAACTGGAGCATGTCGAAGACAACTGGAGCAAGACCAAGAAAACTGGAGCACAACCAAGACAACTGGAAGAAGCCCAATACAAGTGGAGCATGCCCAAGACAACTGGAGCAAGCCGAAGACAACGAGAGCTAGCCCAAGACAACTAGAGCAATCCCAATACAACTGGAGCAAGCCCAAGACAACTGGAGAAAGCCCAAGACAGGTGGAGCAAGGCCAAGACAAGTGGAGCAAGGCCAAGACGACTGGAACAAGCCAAAGACAACTTGAGGAAGGCCAAGACAATTGGAGCAAGCCCAAGAAAACTGGAGAAAGCCCAAGACAACTGGAGCAAGTCCAAGACAGCTGGAGCAACGTCCAGACAACTGGAGCAAGCCCAAGACAACTGGAGGAAGTCCAAGACAACTGGAGCAAGTCCAAGACAACTGGAGCAAGGTCAAGAGAACTGGAGCAAGCCCAAGACACCTGGAGCAAGCCCAAGACAACTGGAGCAAGTCCAAGACAGCTGGAGCAACGTCCAGACAACTGGAGCAAGCCCAAGACAACTGGAGGAAGTCCAAGACAACTGGAGCAAGTCCAAGACAACTGGAGCAAGGTCAAGAGAACTGGAGCAAGCCCAAGACACCTGGAGCAAGCCCAAGACAACTGGAGCAAGTCCAAGACAGCTGGAGCAACGTCCAGACAACTGGAGCAAGCCCAAGACAACTGGAGGAAGTCCAAGACAACTGGAGCAAGTCCAAGACAACTGGAGCAAGGTCAAGAGAACTGGAGCAAGCCCAAGACACCTGGAGCAAGCCCAAGACAACTGGAGCAAGTCCAAGACAGCTGGAGCAACGTCCAGACAACTGGAGCAAGCCCAAGACAACTGGAGGAAGTCCAAGACAACTGGAGCAAGTCCAAGACAACTGGAGCAAGGTCAAGAGAACTGGAGCAAGCCCAAGACACCTGGAGCAAGCCCAAGACAACTGGAGCAAGTCCAAGACAGCTGGAGCAACGTCCAGACAACTGGAGCAAGCCCAAGACAACTGGAGGAAGTCCAAGACAACTGGAGCAAGTCCAAGACAACTGGAGCAAGGTCAAGAGAACTGGAGCAAGCCCAAGACACCTGGAGCAAGCCCAAGACAACTGGAGCAAGTCCAAGACAGCTGGAGCAACGTCCAGACAACTGGAGCAAGCCCAAGACAACTGGAGGAAGTCCAAGACAACTGGAGCAAGTCCAAGACAACTGGAGCAAGGTCAAGAGAACTGGAGCAAGCCCAAGACACCTGGAGCAAGCCCAAGACAACTGGAGCAAGTCCAAGACAGCTGGAGCAACGTCCAGACAACTGGAGCAAGCCCAAGACAACTGGAGGAAGTCCAAGACAACTGGAGCAAGTCCAAGACAACTGGAGCAAGGTCAAGACAACTGGAGCAAGGCCAAGACAACTGGAGAAAGCCCAAGACAGCTGGACCAAGGCCAAGACAACTGGAGCAAGGCAAAGACAACTGGAGCAAGCCCAAGACAACAAGAGCAAGGCCAAGAGAACAAGAGCAAGCCCAAGTTTATGAATAGTGTTCCCAATCCATTGTTTATCATTCTGACCATTTGTGAATCGTGTTATTAGTTTTCAACGTTGACCACACAATGTGAAATTCTTGTGGTCATGGTTAGTGGCATATGCCTACTTTGGTTTGTCACTGTTTATGGTTACCACGCCGTGTCACTACGTATAGAAGGTCTTTGTCCTTTCTACTTCATAGCTAGTCTTCCCAAACCATTGTTACCCCCTCTGACTATCTGTGACTCGTGTTGTGAGTTGTCAACATTGACCACATGAAGTGAAATTCTTTGGTCATGGTCAGTGACATATGCATGCTTTGGTTGGTCACTGTGCATTATAGCCACACTGTGCCACTACATATTGAAGGTATTTGTACTTGCTAGTTGATAACTAGTATTCACAAACCATTATCTTCCTCTCCAACCATTTTCTGACTCGTGTTATGAGTTGTCAAAGTTTACCACACATGGTGACATTCTTTGGTCATGGTCAGTGACATATGCCTATTTTGGTTGGTCATCATGCATGCTATCCATGCCGTGCCACAACGTATTGAAGGTCCTTGTGCTTGCTAGTTAATACATGGTGTTCCCAAACCATTGTTTCCCCCTCTGACCATTTGTGACTCGTATTATGAGTTGTCAACGTTGACCAAACACAGCGGATTTCTTTGGACAAAGGCAGTACATATGCCTACTTTGGTCGGTCATTGTGCATGGTAGCCACACTGTGCTGCAACTGATTGAAGGACGATGTACTTGCTAGTTGAGAACTGATATTCCCAGACCATTGTTTCCCCCCTGACCGTTTGTGACTCGTGTTATGGTTGGTGAATGTTGACCACCCATGTTGAAATTCTTTGGTCATGGTCAGTGACAAATGCCTATTTTGGTAGTTTGGTGTACAAAGTAGCCACACCGTGCCACTATGTATTGAAGTTCTTTGTTCTGTCTAGTCGATACATAGGGATCCAAAACCATTGTCTCTCCCTCTGACCATTTGTGACTCGTGTTATGAGTTGTTAATGTTGACAACACATAATGGACTTCTTCGGTCATAGTCAGTGACGTATGCATCCTTTGGTTGGTCATTCTGCACGCTAGCCACACCGTGCCACTACTTGTTGAAGGTCTTTGTAATTTCTAGTTGATAACTAGTGTTACCAACGCATTGTGTCTCCCTCTGACCATGTGTGACTCAGGTTATGAGTTTTCAACGTTGACTACACACTGTGAAATTCTGTTGGTCATTGTTAGTGACATATGCCTACTTTGGTTTGTCACTGTACATGGTTACCACGTCGTGTCACTACTTATTGAAGGTCTTTGTGCTTTCTAGTTGATAGCTACTGTTCCCAAACCATTGTTATCCCCCTCTGACTATATGTGACTCGAGTTGTGAGTTGTCAACGTTGACCACATGAAGTGATTTTCGTTTGTCACGGTCAGTGACATATGCATACTTTGGTTGGTCACTGTGCATGGTAGCCACACTGTGCCACTACATACTGAATGTATTTGTACTTGCTAGTAGATAACTAGTATTCACAAACCATTATTTCCCACTCTGATCATTTGTGACTCGTGTTATGGGTTGTAACCTTTTACCACACATAGTGACCTCCTTTGGTCATGGTCAAAGACATATGCCTACTTTGGTTGGTGATCGTGCATGGTATCCATACCGTGCCACAAATTATTGAAGGTCCTTGTGCTTGCTAGTTAATACCTGGTGTTCCCAAACCATTGTTTCCCCCTTTGACCATTTGTGACTCGTATTATGAGTTGTCAACGTTGACCACACATAGCGGATTTCCTTGGTCAAAGGCAGTACATATGCCTACTTTGGTCGGTCGTTGTGCATGGTAGCCACGCCGTGCAAGTTGAGAACTGATATCCCCAGACCATTGTTTCCGCCTCTGACCATTTGTGACTCATGTTATGGTTGGTAAACGTTGACCACACACTGTGAAATTCTTGTGGTCATGGTTAGTGACAGATGCCTACTTTGGTTTGTCACTGTACATGGTTACCACGCCGTGTCACTACGCATTGAAGGTCTTTGTGCTTTCTAGTTGATAGCTAGTCCTCCCAAACCATTGTTTCCCCCTCTGACTATATGTGACTCGTGTTGTGAGTTGTCAACATTGACCACATGAAGTGAAATTATTCGGTCATGGTCAGTGACATATGCATACCTTGGTTGGTCACTGTGCATTGTAACCACACTGTTCCACTTCATATTGAAGGTATTTGTACTTGATCGTCGATAACTAGTATTCACAAACCAATATCTTCCACTATGACCATTTGTGACTCATGTTATGAGTTGTCAAAGTTCACCACACATGGTGACATTCTTTGGTCATGGTCAGTGACATATGCCTACCTTGGTTGGTCATCGTGCATGTTATCCACATCATGCCACAACTTATTGAAGGTCCTTGTGCTTGCTAGTTGATACCTGGTGTTCCCAAACGATTGTTTCCCCGCTATGACCATTCGTGACCCGTATTATGAGTTGTCAACGTTGACCAAACACAGCGGATTTCTTTGGTCAAAGGCAATACATATGCCTACTTTGGTCGGTCATTGTGCATGGTAGCCACACCATGCTACTACAAATTGAATGTCGTTGTACTTGCTAGTTGAGAACTGATATTCCCAGACCATTGTTGCCCCCTCTGTCCGTTTGTGACTCGTGTTATGGTTGGTGCATGTTGACCACCCATATTGAAATTCTTTGGTCATGGTCATTGACATATGCCTAGTTTTGTTTTTTGGTGTGCTTAGTAGCCACACCGTGCCACTACGTATTGAAGTTCGTTGTCCTTTATAGTCGATACATACGGTTCCCAAACAATTGTCTCTTCCTCTGACCATTTGTGACTCGTGTTATGAGTTGTCAATGTTTACCACACATAGTGGACTTCTTTGGTCATAGTCATTGACGTATGCATCCTTTGGTTGGTCACTTTGCACGCTAGCCACACCGTGCAACTACTTGGTGAAGGTCTTTGTACTTGTTAGTTGATAAATAGTGTTCCAAACACATTGTTTCCCCCTCTGACCATTTGTGACTCGTGTTATGAGTTTTCAACGTTGACCACACACTGTGAAATTCTTTTGGTCATTGTTAGTGACATATGCCTACTTTGGTTTGTCACTGTACATGGTTACCACGCTGTGTCACTAGTTATTGAAGGTCTCTGTGCTTTCTAGTTGGTAGCTAGTAGTCCGAAACCATTGTTACCCCCTATGACTATCTATGACTCGTGTTGTGAGTTGTCAACGTTGACCATATGAAGTGAAATTCGTTGGTCATGGTCAGTGACATATGCATACTTTGGTTGGTCACTATGCATGGTAGCCACGCTGTGCCACTACATATTGAAGGTATTTGTACTTGCTACATGAGTTGTCAATGTTGACCACACATAGTGGACTTCTTCGGTCATAGTCAGTGACGTATGCATCCTTTGATTGGTCACTGTGCATGCTAGCCACACCGTGCCACTACTTCTTGAATGTCTTTGTAATTGCTAGTTGATAACTAGTGTTCCCAACCCATTATTTACCCCTCTGACCATTTGTGACTTTTGTTATGAGTTTTCAACGTTGACCACACAATGTGAAATTCTTTTCGTCATGGTCGGTGACATATGCCTACTTTGGTTGGTCGTTGGACATTGTTACCACGCCGTGTCACTACGTGTTGAAGGTATCTGTGCTTTCCTGTTGATAGCTGGTCTTCCCAAACCATTGTTCCCCCCTATGACTATCCGTGACTCATGTTGTGAGTTGTCAACATTGACCACATGAAGTGAAATTCTTTGGTAATGGTCAGTGACATATGCATACTTTGGCTGGTCACTGTGCATTGTAGCCACACTGTGCCACTGCATATTAAAGGTATCTGTACTTGCTAGTCGATAACTAGTATTCACAACCCATTATCTTCCACTCTGACAAATTGTGACTCGTGGTGTGAGTTGTCAAATTTTACCACACGTAGTGACATTCTTTGGTCATGGATAGTGACATATGCAAGCTTTGGTTGGTCATCGTACGTGGTATCCACACTGTGCCACAACTTATTGAATGTCCTTGTGCTTGCTAGTTGATACCTGGTGTTCCCAAACCATTGTTTCCCCCTCTGGCCACTTGTGACTCATATAATGAGTTGTCAACGTAGACCACACACAGCGGATTTATTTCATCAAAAGGCAGTACATATGCCTAATTTCGTCGTTCATTGTGCATGGTAGCCACACCGTGCTACTACTGATTGAAGGTCGTTGTACTTGCTAGTTGAGAACTGATATTCCCAGACCATTATTTCCCCCGCGGACCATTTGTGACTCGTGTTATGGTTGGTGAACGTTGACCACCCATATTTAAATTCTTTGGTCATGGTCAGTGACATATGCCTAGTTTGGTTGTTTGGTGTGCATAGTAGCCACACCGTGCCACTAGGTATTGAAGTTCTTTGTCCTTTCTAGTTGATACATAGGGTTCCCAAACCATTGTCTCTCCCTCTAAACATTTGTGACTTGTGTTATAAGTTGTCAATGTTGACCACACATAGTGGACTTATTCGGTCATTGTCAGTGACGTATGCATACTTTGGTTGGTCACTGTGCACGCTAGCCACACCGTGCCACTACTTGTTGAAGGTATTTGTACTTGCTAGTTTATAGCTAGTGTTCCCAACCAATTGTTTCCCCATCTGGCCATTTGTGACTCCTGTTATGAGTTTTCAATGTTGACCACATACTGTGAAATTCATTTGGTCATGGTTAGTGACATATGCCTACTTTGGTTTGTCACTGTACATGGTTACCACGCCGTGTTACTACGTATTGAAGGTCTTTGTGCTTTCTAGTTGATAGCTAATCTTTCCAATCCATTGTTACCCCCTCAGACTATCTGTGACTCGTGTTGTGAGTTGTCAACATTGACCACGTGAAGTGAAATTCTGTGGTCATGATCAGTGACATGCATACTTTGATTGGTCACTGTGCATTGTAGCCACACTGTGCCACTACATATTGAATGTATTTTTTCTTGCTAGTCAATAACTAGTATTCACAAACCATTGTCTTCCACTCTGACCATTTGTGACTTGTGTTATGAGTTGTCAAAGTCAACGATTGCGGCGGACAAGGTGATGAGATAGGCAGTGACGCAGGTCCGCAAGTGTCAGGCGAGTGACGGCTTGTTCCACAGTTGGCTCGCAATGGGAGCAGGGAGACTGGTGGTGTCCGATATCCTGATGGTGGCTGGCATGCTGCTGTAGCTCACAACACGAGAGGGCGGTGCGAGAAGGTGGCTCGAGATAATGAATGCAGCAGGGCTGAGGAAGTTGATGCAGATGAAGAAGAGAGTACCCTACTGCCTGGTGCTTTTGTCTCCCAAAATAATTTTCAGGGTGTAGTCTTGGTTTGTTCTTAGGAACAATTATTTTCTTGTTTTTGAATTTGACAAAATCACTCCGCACTGTTGTCGTGATTTCATTTTTTTGGCCTTCGAGCCGTCGGTTTCAGCTCTGTCGCTCACGTTTTCCGGTGTTGGTGGTCGTCCGACACCGGAAAACGTGCGTTTGCGTGACCGTCCGAGGTCACGCGAACGCATTTTAGTTTTCGCTCGATAGGTCAGGGTCGAACAAGGATGACTGAATTAATATTCTGTATTCGTTTTAGGGCACAGAATTTCCTAGTCTTAACCAAATAAATGAATTCGTCGTCCCTGAATAATTATTTTATAACGAAATCATCAGGCAGTAGGTTACTGATGAGAGAGCCGAAAGTGATGAGAGGCAGCAGTCAGCAGATGGCAGGAAACTTCCCGGAAGATGACGGCAGGCGGCGGCTCGGAAACTGCTTGCGGCTGTTGTGGATGTCGAGTCACCAAGAGTCGACCGCGGGTGCGGAATGGGCGTAGGGCTTTCTCAGGACAGCATAGCGTTTCTTCAGCGCGAGGAATACTCCAGGTGGTACTGTTGATGTCAGCTGCTGGCGAAGCAAAGAGGCGCGAAGCGACGGTAGTGACGGTAGAGGAATGTAGATTAAGGTGATGGAGTCAGGATGGCGGCAGAGCGATGATGAGGTCACGGGACACCAGGTGATGTCGCCTGATGCTCTGATACCATGTTAGAAGAATGCAGGCATGAGGATACCAGTAACAGAAGCACGCAGAAGCATAGGAACATGCACGAGAGCGTCAGCGAAGCGACGTAAGCGAGAGCGGTCCCGAGAAGTTAGTCGTAGAGCTCGGCAGAAGCCGAGGTTCAAAGAGGCAAGGTAGACAAGCAGGTGTGAGCGAGAAAGGACAATAGCGAGACGAGTGATGGCTGGTTGAGAGCTGAGTGAAGGAACGAGAGTGACGGAGCGAAGAGCTGAGAGCTGTGAGCGGCTGGCGAAGGCAAGGTATGCGAGATGTGAGCAGAGCAAAGACACGACGGCAAAGCCGCAGAACCAATTGGAACAGGATGGACAGAACTGTTCTGGTTAAACTAGGAGGGAATGAACATCCTCCATATAGAAGACAGAATAAGACAAAAGAAAATGCAACGGCTTCTTGTGCACAAGCCGGGCGCGCTTGCGGTCGGGCCGCTTATTAGGGGATTTCTCGGTATCGTGCCGTTGGTCGGTTTTCACCGTCAATGGTTCGTGTGTGATGGGACCGAGGTGGTTCATGTCGAGACTTGAACTGTTATTGAGAGTGCTTGGAATTTCCGAGAGAGGAGGGACCAGAAACTCCACGAGATGAACCCATCAGAATTCCTGCCTTGACAGAGACATCATTATGACATATGTCACTGACCATGACCAAAGAATGTCACTTCATGAGGTCAATGCTGACAAGTCACAACATGAGTCGCAGATAGTCAGAGGGGATAACAATGGTTTGGAAAGACCATTTATCAACTGGAAAGCACAAAGACATTCAATACGCAGTGACACGGCGTGGTAACCATGTACAATGACCAACCAAAGTAGGCATATGTCACAAACCATGACCAAAAGAATTTCACAGTGGGTGGTCAACGTTGACAACTCATAACACGAGTCACAAATGTTCATAGGGGGAAACAATGGGTTGGGAACACTAGTTATCAACTAGAAAGTACAAATACCTTCAACAAGTATTGGCACGGTATGGCTACCGTGCACAGTGACCAATAAAAGGATGCATACGTCACTGAATATGACCGAATAAGTCCACTATGTGTGGTCAACATTGACATTTCATAACTCAAGTCACAAATGGTCAGAGGGAGAGACGATGGTTTGGGAACCCTATGTATCAACAATAAAGGACAGATAACTTCATTACATAGTGGCACGGTGTGGCTACTATGCACACCAAACAACCAAACTAGGCATATGTCACTGACCATGACCAAATAATTTCAATGTGGGTGGTAAACGTTCACCAACCATAACACGAGTCACAAACGGTCAGAGGGGGAAACAATGGTCTGTGAATATGACCTTTCAACTAGCAAGTACAACGACATTCAATCAGTAGTAGCACGTTGTGGCTAATATGCACAATGACCGACAAAAGTAGGCATATGTATTGCCTTTGACCAAAGAAATCCGATGTGTATGGACAACGTTGAGAACTCAGAATACGAGTCACAAATGGTCCGAGGGGGGAAACAATGGCTTGAAAATACCAGGTATCAACTAGCAAGCACAAGGACCTTCAATATGTTGCGGCACGGTGTGGATACCCTGCACGATGGCCAACCAAGGTAGGCATATGTCACTGACCATAACCAAATAATTTCACTATGTGTGGTAAACTTTGACAACTCATAACACGAGTCACAAATGGTCAGAGTGAAAGATAATGGTTCGTGAGTACTAGTTATGGACTATGAAGTACAAATACATTCAATATGTAGTGGTACACTGTTGCTACCATGCACAGTGACCAATCAAAGTATGCATATGTCACTGACCATGACCAAAGCATTTCACTTCATGTGGTCAACCCTGACAACTCACAACACGAGTCACGTATAGTCAGAGGGGGGTAACCATGGTTTGGGAAGACTAGCTATCAACTAGGAAGCACAAAGACCTTCAATACATAGTAACACGGCGTGGTAATCATGTACAGAGACAAACAAAACGAGGCACATGTCACTCACCATGAACAAAAAATTTCAATATGGGAGGTCAAAGTTGAAAACCCATAACACGAGTCACGAATGGTCAGAGGGTGAAACAATGGGTTGGGAACATTAGTTATCAACTAGCAAGTACAAAGACCTTTAACAAGTAGTGGCACGGTGTGGCTAGCATGCACATTGACCAACTAAAGGATGCATACGTCACTGACTATGACTGAAGAAGTCCACTATGTGTGGTCAACATTGCCAGCTCATAACACGAGTCATAAATGGGCAGAGGGAGAGACAATGGTTTGGGAACCCAATGTATAGAGTAGCAAGCACAAAGAACTTCAATACGTAGTGGCACGGTGTGGCTACTATGCCAAGCAAACAACCAAACTAGGCATGTCACTGACCATGACCAAAGAATTTCAATATGGGTGGTCAACGTTCCCCAACCATACCACAAGTCACAAATGGTCTGAGGGGAAAACAATGGTCTGGTAATATCAGTTATCAACTAGCAAGTACAATGACCTTCAATCAGTAGTAGCATGGCGTGGCTAGCATGCACGATGACCGACCAAAGTATGCATATGTACTGCCTTTGACCAAAGCAATCCGCTGTGTGTCGTCGACGTTGAAAACTCATAATGCGAGTCACAAATGGTCAGAGGGGGGAACAGTGGTTTGGGAACACCAGGTATCAACTAGCAAGCACAAGGACCTTCAATAAGTTGTGGCACGGTGTGGATACCATGCACGATGACCAACCAAAGTAGGCATATGTCACTGACCATGACCAAATAATGTCACAATGTGTGGTCAACTTTGACAACTCATAACACGAGTCACAAATGGTTAGAGTGGAAGAGAAGGGTTTGTGAATACTAGTTATCGACTAGCAAGTACAAATACCTTTAATATGTAGTGGCACATTGTGGCTACAATACACAGTGACCAACCAAAGATGCATATGTCACTGACCATGGCCAAAGAATTTCACTTCATGTCGTCAATCTTGACAACTCACAACACGAGTCACAGATAGTCAGAGGGGGTAACAATGGTTTGGGAAGACTAGCTATCAATTAGAAAGCTCAGAGACCTTCAATACGTAGTGACACATAGTAGTAACCATGTACAGTGATAAACCAAAGTATGCATATGTCCCTACCCATGACCAAAAGACTTTCACAGTGTGTGGTCAACGTTGAAAACTTATAACACGAGTCACAAATGGTCAGAGGGGGGAAACAATGGGCTGGGAACACTAGTTATCAACTAGCAAGTACAACGACCTTCAACAAGTATTGGTACGGCGTGGCTAGCGTGCACGGTGACCGACCAAAGGATGCATACGTCACTGACCATGACCGAAGAAGTCCACTATGTGTGGTCAACATTGACAACTCATAACACGAGTCACAAATGGTCAGAGGAAGAGACAATAATTTGGGAACCCTATGTATCGACTGGACAGGACAAAGGACTTCAATACGTAGTGGCACGGTGTGGCTACTATGCACACCAAACAACCAAACTAGGCATATGTCACTGACCATGACCAGAGATTTTCAATATGGGTGGTCAACGTTCACCAACCATAACACGAGTCACACACGGTCAGAGGGGGAAACAATAGTACGGGAATATCAGTTATCAACTAGCAAGTACAACGACCTTCAATCAGTAGAAACACGGTGTTTCTACCATGCACAATGACCGACCAAAGTAGGCATATGTAATGCCTTTGACCAAAGAAATCCGCTGTGAGTGGTCAACGTTGACAACTCATAGTACGAGTCACACGTGGTCAGAGGGTTGAAACAATGGTTTGGGAACACCAGGTATCAACTAGCAAGCACAAGGAACTTCAATAAGGTGTGGCAAGGTGTGGATACCATGCATGAAGACCAACCAAAGTAGGCATATGTCACTCACCATGACCAAATAATGTCACTATGTGTGGTAAAGGTGACAACTCAAAACACGAGTCACAAATGGTCAGAGTGGAAGATAATGGTTTGTGAATACTAGCTATCGACTAGCAACTACAACTACCTTCAATATGTAGTGGAACAGTGTGGCTACCATGCGCAGTGACCAACCAAAGTATGCATATGTCACTTACCATGACCAAAGAATTTCACTTCATGTGGTCAATGTTGACAACTCACAACACGAGTCACAGATAGTCAGAGGGGGTAACAATGGTTTTGAATACTGTGTATCAACTAGAAAGTACAAAGACCTTCAATACGTATTGACACGGCGTGGTAAAAATGTACAATGACCAACCAAAGTAGGCATATGTCACCGACCATGACCGGAAGAATTTCACAGTGTGTGGTCAACATTGAAAACTCATAACACGAGTCACAAATGGTCACAGGGGGAAACAATGGCTTGGGAACACTAGTCATTAACTAGCAAGTACAAAGACCTTCAACAAGTAGCGGCACGGTGTGGCTACCGTACATAGTGACCGACCAAGGGATGCATACGTCACTGACTATGACCAAAGAATTCCACTATGTGTGGTCAACATTAACTCATAACACGAGTCACAAATGGTCAGAGGGGGAAACAATGGTCTGGAAACATCAGTTCTCAACTAGCAAGTACAATGACCTTCAATCAGTAGTAGCACGGTGTGGCTACCATGCACAATGACTGACCAAAGTAGGCATATGTAAAGCCTTTGACCAATGAAATCCGCTGTGTGTGGTCAACGTTGACAACTCATAGTACGAGTCACACATGGTTAGAGGGGGGAAACTATGGTTTGGGAACACCAGGTATCAACTAGCAAGCACAAGGACCTTCAATACGTTGTGGCAAGGTTTTGATACCATGCACGATGACCAACCAAAGTAGGCATATGTCACTGACCATGACCAAATAATGTCACCATGTGTGCTAAAAGGTGACAACTCAAAACACAAGTCACAAATGGTCAGAGTGGAAGATAATGGTTTGTGAATACTAGTTATCGACTAGCAACTATAAATACCTTCAATATGTAGTGGCACAGTGTGGCTACCATGCAGAGTGACCAACCAAAGTATGCATATGTCACTGACCATGACCAAAGAATTTCACTTCATGTGGTCAACGTTGACAACTCACAACACGAGTCACATATAGTCAGAGGGGGGGAACAATGGTTTGGGAAGACTGTTTATCAACTAGAAAGTACGAAGACCTTCGATACGTAGTGACACGGCGTGGTAACCATGTACAATGACCAACCAACGTAGGCATGTGTCACCGACCATGACCAAACGAATATCACAGTGTGTGGTCAACATTGAAAACTCACAACATGAGTCACTAATGGTCATAGGGGGAAACAATGGCTTGGGAACACTACTGATCAACTAGCAAGTACAGATATGTTGAACAAGTAGTGGCACCATATGGCTACCGTGCACAGTGACCAATCAAATGATGCATACTTCATTGACTATGACCGAAGAAGTCCACTATGTGTGGTCACCATTAACAACCAATAACACGAGTCACAAATGGTCAAATGGAGAGACAATGGTTTGGGAACCCTATGTATCGAATAGAAAGGACAAATAACTTCAATACGTAGTGGCACGGTGTGGCCACTATGCACACCAAACGACCAAACTAGGCATATGTCACTGACCATGACCAAAGAATTTCAATATGGGTGGTCTACGTTCACCAACCATAACACGAGTCACAAATGCTCAGAGGGGGAAACAATTTTATGGGAATATCAGTTATCAACTAGCAAGTACAACGACCTTCAATCAGTAGTAGCACGGTGTGGCTACCATGCACAACGACCGACCAAAGTAGGCATATGTTCTGCCTTTGACAAAATAAATCCGCTGTGTGTGGTCAACGTTGACAACTCATTATACGAGTCACAAATGGTCAGATGGGGAAACAATGGTTTGGGAACACCAGGTATTAACCAGCAAGCACAAGGAATTTCAGGATCTTGTGGCACGGTGTGGATACCATACAGGATGACCAAACAAAGAAGGCATATGTCAATGACCATGACCAACGAATGTCACTATGTGTGGTAAATGTTGACAACTTATAATACGAGTCACAAATCGTCAGAGTGGAAGATAATGGTTTGTGAATAATAGTTATCAACTAGAAAGTACAAATCCCTTCAATATGTAGTGGCACAGTGTGGCTACCATGCACAATGACCAACCAAAGTATTCATATGTCACTGACCATGACCAACGAATTGCACTTCATGTGATCAACGCTGACAACCCACAACATGAGTCACACATAGTCATAGGGGGGTAACAACGGTGTGGGAACACTATCTATCATCTAGAAAGCACAAAGACCTTCAATACGATGTGACACGGCGTGGTAACCATGTACAGTGACAAACCAAAGTAGGCATATGCCACTGGCCATGACCAAAGAATTTCAATATGGGTGGCAAACGTTCACAACCCATAACATAGGTCACCAATGGTCAGAGGGGGAAACAATGGGTTGGGAGCACTCCTTATCAACTAGCAAGTACAAAGACCTTCAACAAGTAGTGGCAAGGTATGGCTAGTGTACACAGTGACCAACCAAAGGATGCATACGTCGCTGAATATGACCGAAGAGGTCCAGTATGTGTGGTCAACATTGACAACTCATAACACGAGTCACAAATGGTCAGAGGGAGAGACCATGGTTTGGGAACCCTATGCATCGACTAGAAAGGACAAAGAACTTCAATACCTAGTGGCACGGTGTGGCTACTATGCATACCAAATAACCAAACTAGGCATATGTCACTGACCACGACCAAAGAATTCCAATATGGGTGGTCAACGTTCACCAACCATAACACGAGTCACAAACTGTCAGAGGGGGAAACAATGGTCTGGGAATATCAGTTCTCAACTAGCAAGTACAATGACCTTCAATCAATTGTAGCACGGTGTGGCTACCATGCACAATGACCGACCAAAGTAGGCATATCTACTGCCTTTGACCAAAGAAATCCGCTGTGTGTGGTCAACGTTGACAACTCATAATACGAGTCGGAAATGGTAAGAGGGGGAAAAAATGCTTTGGGAACACCAGGTATCAACTAGAAAGCACAAGGACATTCAAAAAGTTATGGCACGGTGTGGATACCATGCATGATGACCAACCAAAGTAGGCATATGTCACTGACCATGACCAAATAATGTCACTATGTGTGGTAAACTTTGACAACTCGTAACACACGTCACATATGGTCAGAGTGGAAGGTAATGGTTTGTGAATACTAGTTATCTACTAGCAAGTACAAATACCTTCAATATGTAGTGGCACAGTGTGGCTACAATGCAGAGTGACCAACCAAAGTATGCATATGTCACTGACCATGACCAAAGCATTTCACTTCATGTGGTCAATGTTGACAACTCACAACACGAGTCACAGATAGTCAGAGGGTGTAACAATGGTTTAGGAAGACTAGCTATCAACTAGAAAGCACACAGACTTTCAATACGTAGTGATATGGTGTGGTAACCATGTACAGTGACAAACCCAATTAGGCATATGTCGCTAACCATTACCAAAATAATTTCACAGTGTGTGGTCAACGTTGAAAACTCATAACACGAGTCACAAATGGTCAGAGGGGGAAACAATGGGCTGGGAATGCTAGTTATCAACTAGCAAGTACAAAGACTTTCAACAAGTAGTGGCACGCCGTGGCTAGCGTGCACAGTGACCAACCAAATGATGCATACGTCACTGACTATGGCCGAATAAGTCCAATATGTGTGGTCAACATTGAAAACTCATAACACGAGTCACAAATGGTTAGAGGGAGAGACAATGGTTTGGGAACCCTATGTATGGACTATAAAGGACAAAGAACTTCAATACGTAGTGGTACGTGTGGCTACTAGGCACGCCAACCAACCAAACTAGGCATATGTCACTGACCATGACCAAAGAATTTCAATATGGGTAGTCAACGTTCACCAACCATAACACGAGTCACAAACTGTCAGATGGGGAAACAATGGTATGGGAATATCAGTTGTCAACTAGCAAGTACAACGACCTTCAATCAGTAGTAGCATTGTTTTGCTACCATGCACAATGACCGACCAAAGTAGGCATATGTACCGCCTTTGACCAAAGAAGTATGCTGTGTGTATTCAACGTTGACAACTCATAATACGAGTCACAAATGGTCAGAGGGGGAAACAATGGTTTGAGAATACCATGTATCAACTAGCAAGCACAAGGAAATTCAGGACCTTGTGGCACGGTGTGGATACCATGCACGATGACCAAACAAAGAAGGCATATGTCAATGACCATGACCAACGAATGTGTGGTAAAAGTTGACAACTCATAACACGAGTCACAAATCATCAGAGTGGAAGATAATGATTTGTGAATACTAGTTAACGCCTATAAAGTACAAATACGTTCAATATGTAGTGGCACAGTGTGGCTACAATGCAGAGTGACCAACCAAAGTATGCATATGTCACTGACCATGACCAAAGCATTTCACTTCATGTGGTCAATGTTGACAACTCACAACACGAGTTACAGATAGTCACAGGGGGGTAACAATGGCGTGGGAACACTAGCTATCATCTAGGAAGCAGGACGACCTTCAACGCTCAGAAACACGGTGTGGTAACCATGTACAGTGACAAAAAAAAGTAGGCATATGTCACTGACCATGACCACAGGATTTTAATATGGGTGGTAAACGCTCACAACCCATAACATGGGTCACAAATGGTCAGAGGGGGAAACAATGGGTTGGGAGCACTAGTTATCAACTAGCAAGTACAAAGACCTTCAACAAGGAGTGGCACAGTGTGGCTAGCGTACACAGTGACCAACCATAGGATGCATGCGTCACTGACTATGACCGAAGAAGTCCACTATGTGTGGTCAACATTGACAACTCATAACACGAGTCACAAATGGTCAGAGGGAGCGACAATTGTTTGGGAACCCTATGTATTGACTAGAAAGGACAAAGAACTTCAATACGCAGTGGCACGGTGTGGCTACTATGCATACCAAACAACCAAACTAGGCATATGGCACTGACCATGACCAAAGAATTTCAATATGGGTGGTCAGTGTTCACCAACCATAACACGAGTCACAAACGGTCAGAGGGGGAAACAATGGTCTGGGAATATCAGTTCTCAACTAGCAAGTAAAACGACCTTCAATCAATAGTAGCACGGTGTGGCTACCATGTATAATGACCGACCAAAGTAGGCATATCTACTGCCTTTGACCAAAGTAATCCGCTGTGTGTGGTCAACGTTGACAACTCATGATACGAGTCACAAATGGTCAGAGGGGGAAACAATGCTTTGGGAACACCAGGCATCAACCAGCCACAACTTATTGAAGGTCCAATAGGTTCAATATGTTGTGGCACGGTGTGGGTACCATGCACGATGACCATCCAAAGAAGGCATATGTCACTGACCATGACCAAAAAATATCACTATGTGTGGAAAACTTTGACAACTCATAACTCTAGTCACAACTGGTCAGAGTGGAAGATAATGGTTTGTAAATACTAGTTATCAACTAGCAAGTACAAATACCTTCATTATGTAGTGGCACAGTGTGGCTACCAGTCACAGTGAACAAACAAAGTATACATATGTCACTGAGCATGACCAAAGAATTTCACTTCATGTGGTCAATGTTGACAACTGACAACACGAGTCACGGACAGTCAGTGGGGGGTAACAATGGTTTGGGAAGACTAGCTATGAACTAGAAAGCACAAAGACCTTCAATACGTAGTGACACGGCGTGGTAACCATGTACAGTGACAAGACAAACTAGGCATATGTCACTGACAATGACCAAATAATTTCAATATGGGTGGTCAACGGTCACAACCCATAACACGAGTCAAAAGTGGTCAGAGGGGGAAACAATGGGTTGGGAACTCTAGTTATCAAATAGCAAGTACAAATACCTTTCAACAAGTAGTGGAACGGTGTGGCTGGCGTGCACAGTGACCAACCAAAGGATGCATACGTCACTGACTATGACCAAATAAGTCCACAATGTGTGGTCAACATTGAAAACTCATAACACGAGTCACAAATGGTCAGAGGGAGAGACTATGGTTTGTGAACCCTATGTATCGACTAGAAAGGAAAAAGAACTTAAATGCGTAGTGGAACGATGTGGCTACTATGCACACCAAACAACCAAAGTAGGCACATGTCAGTGACCATGACCAACGAATTTCAATATGAGTGGTCAACGTTAACCAACCATAACACGAGTCACAATCGGTCAGAGGAGGAAACAATGGTCTGGGAATATCAATTCTCAACTAGCAAGTACAACGACCTTCAATCAGTAGTAGCATGGTGTGGCTACCATGCACAATGACCGACCAAAGTAGGCATATGTTCTCCCTTTGACCAAAGAAATATGCTGTGTGTGGTCAACGTTGACAACTCATAATACGAGTCACAAATGGTCATAAGGGGGGAAACTATGGTTTGGGAACACCAGGTATCAACTAGAAAGCACAATGACCTTCAATACATTGTGGCGCGGTGTGGATACCATGCACGATGACCAACCAAAGTAGGCATATTTCACTGACCATGACCAAAGAATGTCACTATGTGTGGTAAACTTTGCCAACTTATCACTCGTGTCAAAAATCGTTAGAGTGTAGGATAATGGTTTGTTAATACTAGTTATCGAATAGCAAGTACAAATACCTTCCATGTGTAGTGGCACAGTGTGGCTACAATGCACAGTGACCAACCAAATTATGCATATGTCATTGACCATGACCAAAGAATTTTACTTCATGTGGTCAATGTTGACAACTCACAAGACGAGTTACAGATAGTCAGAGGGGGTAACAATGGTTTGGGGAGTTTAGCTATCAATTAGAAAGCACATAGACCTTCAATACGTAGTGACATGGTGTGGTAACCATGTACAGTGACAATCCAAAGTAGGCATGTGTCACTAACCATGACCAAAACAATTACACAGTGTGTGGTCAACGTTGAAAACTCATAACACGAGTCACAAATGGTCAGAGGGGGAAACAATGGGTTGGGAACACTAGGTATCAACTAACAAGTACAAAGCCCTTCAACAAGGACTGGCACGGTATAGCTAGCGTGTACAGTGAACAACCAAATGATGCATACGTCAATGACTATGACCGAAGAAGTCCACTATGTGTGGTCAACATTGAAAACTCATAACACGAGTCACAAATGGTCAGAAGGAGATACAATGGTTTGGGAACCCTATGTATCGACTAGAAAGGACAAAGAAATTCAATACGTATTTGCATGGTGTGGCTACTATACACACCAAACAACCAAACTAGGCATGTATCACTGACCATGACCAAAGGATTTCAATATGGGTGGTCAACGTTCACCAACCATAACACGAGTCACAAACGGTCAAACGGGGGAAACAATGGTCTGGGAATATCAGTTCTCAACAAGTAATTACAACAACCTTCAATCAGTACTAGCACGTTGTGGCTACAATGCACAATGACCGACCAAAGTAGACATATGTACTGCATTTGACAAACGAAATCCGCTGTGTGTGGTCAACGTTGACAACTCATGATTCGAGTCACAAATGGTCAGAGGGGGAAACAATGGTTTGGGAACACCAGGTATCAACCAGCAAGCACACGGACCTTCAATAAGTTGTGGCACGGTATGGATACCATGCACAATGACCATCCAAAGAAGGCATATGTCACCGACCATGACCAAATAATGTCACTATGTGCGGTAAACTTTGACAACCCATAACTCGAGTCACAAATGGTTAGAGTGGACGATAATGGTTTGTGAATACTAGTTATTGACTCGCAATTACAAATACCTTCAATATGTAGTGGCACAGTGTGGCTACCATACATAGTGACCAACCAAAGTATGCATATGTCACTGACAATGACCAAAGCATTTCACTTCATGTGGTCAACGTTGACAACACACAACACGAGTCACAGATAGTCAGAGGGGGGTAACAATGGTGTTGGAAGACTAGCTATCAACTAGAAAGCACAAAGACCTTCAATACGTAGTGACACGGCGTGGTAACCATGTACAGTGACAAACCAAACTAGGCATATGTCACTGACCATGACCAAATATTTTCATTATGGGTGGTCAACGTTCACAACCCATAACACAAGTCAAGAATGGTCAGAGGGGGAAACAATGGGTAGGGAACTCTAGTTATCAACTAGCAAGTACAAAGACATTCAACAAGTAGTGGCACGGTGTGGCTAGCATGCCCATTGACCAACCAAAGGATGCATACGTCACTGACTATGACCGAAGAAGTCCACTATGTGTAGTCAACATTGACAACACATAACACGATTCAAAAATGGTCAGAGGGAGAGACATTGGTTTGGGAACCCTATGCATCGACAAGAAAGGACAAAGAACTTCAATACGTAGTGGCACGGTGTGGCTACTATGCACACCAAACAACCAAACTAGGCACATGTCACTGACCATGACCAAAAAATCCCAATATGGGTGGTCAACGTTCACCAACCATAACACGAGTCACAAATGGTCAGAGGGGAAAACAATGGTCTGGGAATATCAGTTCTCAACTAGCAAGTACAAAGACCTTCCACAAGTAGTGGCACGGTATGGCTAGCGTGCGCAGTGACCATCAAAAGGATGCATACATCACTGACTATGACCAAAGAAGTCCACTATGTGTGGTCAACATTGACAGCTCATAACACGAGTCACAAATGGTCATATGGAGAGACAATGGTTTCGGAACCCTATGTATCGACTAGAAAGGACAAAGAACCTCAATACGTAATGACACGGTGTGGCTACTATGCACACCAAACAACAAAACTAGGCATATGTCACTGACCACGACCAGAGAATTTCAATATGGGTGGTCAAAGTTCACCAACCATAACACGAGTCACAAACGGTCAGAGGGGGAAACAATGGTCTTGGAATATCAGTTCTCAACTAGCAATTACAACGACCTTCAATCAGTAGTAGCATGGTGTGGCTATCATGCAAAATCACCGACCAAAGAAGGCTTATGTTGTTGATTTTTTACATAACATAATCTTTAGGAATCTGCAGACGCAGTACTCTGATATGTCAACTCTTTGATGCTCTACTGAATTGTTGGTGATGACCTCTCAGCCATGTGTTACCACTCATATATACACAGGCACTCTTGCCTCAGTAATGTCACTGGCTGTGCAATTCAAGAGTATGAGCTGAAGGCACAGTTACACGACTCGTCTCACAAGCTTTCCAACGGTACCCAGCTTGTTCAAAATGATCTCACACAGACGAAATAATAGCAAATACAAACCTACAGCTACTTATCTGTCTGTACTAGCTAGGAGCAGGATAGTACAAGTGTTGACGTAGTCTGGTATCCTTGTGTCTTCCAGTTCTCAGTCATAGGATCTTCTGGACGCCGCTCAATGATCTCCGATCATTGGCAGACCAAGGTTGGCGGATGCCCAGCGCCCTCGGTGCGATCCACGGACGCGATCGACCGGATCTGCGGTAGCCTCTCATGGCCGACGATCTGGCTCAGGTATTTGTCTCACGATGACGGAATGACCGCACCTCTTGATTCAGCAACGGCTCCGATCATTCTAACTGCCCTTGTAGGATTCGTGATCACATGATCCATCTTTAGAAAGAACAATACATTCCGCGTGCTTCTGTTCCTTGCCACTTCAGTAGACTCAGAGTCGAGAGGAGCTCACACTCGCACTATTGCTTTGTCTGCCAGACCACACACCTTGTTGGTCCAAAACCTGCCAAAATATATTGCTTCCGGTACGATCATTCAATCAGCTCTCCGGGGCTCCAATAGGATGAGTAGGGCGAATAGGGCTGCGGATGGATGGATCAGTGGGATGCCTAAAGAGGCCTACCCACAGCCATACCATGCCCCGACAGGTAGGATAGACAGGAGGGTCGAGAGAGGGATGGGGATCCCTCTCTTGGCCCTCTTGTTTTCCTTTTTGTTGATGTCGTGCCGAGCCCAGTAGATCGTTGGATCGAGGCAATCTGACGGCTGTCCTTTTTCCAACACCCCCCCCCCTTGTCAATTGAGCGTCCATGAGGTTGGAGCTGACTAGTGGAATAAGAGAAGCCCTCCCGTGAGAGTAGAGTTGGAAGAATGGGGGCGACATAAAAAGAGACAGGGCGAGGCACGGGAATGCCCGGTGAAAGAGATCCCCCCACCCCCGGGCCAACCAAGCCTCGACAGAGAGAGAGAGAGAGAGAGAGAGAGAGAGAGAGAGAAGAAGTATGGATGAACAAGACGCAGGGTGTACAGTGGTCCGGTAAGAATTATTTAGCCCGGGCAACGCCCCGACGGCTGAGACATATACCGGTCCCAACGGCACACCCTGACCGGACTCGGGGGAGTGGGCCTCCTCCCGCTCATCCGGCCCGAATGGTGAGCTGACAGGGACAGCCCACCCAACGTAGAAGAACCGGGCAGGATATAGCTGGAGAAGGTTTGCAGTTGTGAGCGGCGTGGCTCCGGCCCCGAACTGGCCAGCGAGAGAGGACGTTGGCGTTATGCGAGGACCGAAGCGCGAGAGGAAGGGGAGAAGGAAGTGTTGACGCGATGAGACAGGCAACAGCGGCAGGCAGGAGCAAAAGGAAGGTGGGGAAGTGGTCGCACGAGACTCGCGTCCGTGCCAACGCCTCATGTGGGGGAACGGAAACGGGAAGCGACGATGGCTCCACTGAGGACCATCTTCGTCCGTCCCAACGCCTCATACGGGGGGGGGGACGGAAAGAGAGAGCCGGGAATGAGCGGCAGCAGAGGAAGAGCCGAGAAGAGACTGCGCCGATAGATGTCAGGACGAGGAGAGAAGACCTAGGCAAGTGCAGAGATGAGCGTGGCGATCGGCATAGAGGGTTTTGGTGAGGATGTCAGCAGCCTGATCAACAGTGGGGAGGTAGTGCATGACGACCTTGCCTTCCGCGACGGCGTCGCGAACATAGTGGTACTGCCGACGGACGTGTTTGGTGCGATCATGGAGAACCGGATCCTCGGAAAGAGTGATGGTGCCTTCGTTGTCACAGTGGATGGGCGTGGGTGCAAGTTGATAAAACCCAAGCTCGCTCAGAAGCATGCGATGCCAGACCACCTCTCTTGTGCCTTCACTTTCAACAATGCATTCAGCTACCGTAGAAGAGAGAACGACCACAGATTAATTCTTGCTGCGCCAATTGACGGGTCCACCATTGAGAAGGAAAACATACCCAGAGGTGGAGCGGCTTATGGTGTGATCACCAGAAGGATCAGCATCACAGAAGCCTTGGAGAACATTGTTCTCATAATAGTAGCGGATAGCAGGAGAGGCAGATCCACGGAGGTAGGGATTGCTGCGCTTGGCGGCCACGATGTGAGCAGCGGTAGGGCGTTGGCATCCTTGACTGAGAAGGCCAACAACAAATGAGAGGTCAGGTCGCGTAGCCACAGAGGAGTACACCAGGGAGCCCACCATGCACGGGAATGCTTGGACATCTTCCAAGGAGGCCAAAAGGTGTGGCTGCTGTGACTGGTTTGGTAAGGCCGTGATCATTGGAGAGTAGTGTAGTTTGTGGAGTGGATGTACCAAGCCCGAACGTGTCGACCATACGTTGAGCATGAGTGGCTTGAATGCGTCACCTGACTGTGCGTGATGTCATGAGTGACTTGAATGCCAAGGTAGTACTTGAGAGGCCCCATGTCAGTCATCTCGAAGCGGCGAGACAGCTGCTGTTTGAGTATATCCAGAACAGAGAGGGACGGTCCAAACAGGATGAGGTCGTCCACGTAGAGAATAACTCCGAGAAGATTTGACCCTCCACGGAAGTACAACGAGTGGTCAGAGTGAAGGCCTTGGAGTCCTTGGACCAGAAAGAAGTCATGGATGTTCAGGTTCCATTGTCGTGGAGCTTGCTTCAGGCCATACAGGGACTTGTTGAGCTTGCAAACGTGATCGGGTTTATCTGGAGATATGAATCCCTCTGGTTGGGTCATGTATATGATTTCGTTGAGGTCACCATTGAGGAAGGCACTTTTGACGTCCATTTGATGGAGATGCCATTTGTTGTTAGCGGCCAGAGATAGGATCACCGTGATGGATGAGTACTTGGCTACCAGTGCAAAGGTGTCTTGATAGTTTACCCCAAGGACTTGACTGTAGCCGCACGCAACGTGAGGAGCTTTGTTGCAATCATGTGTACTTGTACTGGTCAGCTTGGTCTTGAACACCCACTTACATGTAACAATTGGCGTGTTGGGTGGTCGAGGGACCAGATCACATGTGTGTTGCTTTTGAAGTTGAGATAGTTCCTCTTGAGCAGCTTGGCGCCATTGGTCAGCATCCGGGCAACGCATGGCATCTTTGAAGCTGGTGGGGTCCACCACTTGTGTGAGTACTGCTGTGTGATCAAAGTCGTCGTCTGCTGAAAACTCAGTTGTTGACAGAAAACCAAGCTGAAGGAATGTCGGAGGTCTTGTGGGTCGGGCGGACCGGCGTAGTCCTGATTGTGATGGAGTGCTGGACACGACCGTTTGTGGAGTAGCGGGAGCATCATGATGTTCATTTGTAACCGCAAGAGGGAGTACACCAGCGTGGTCACCAGGTGTGGGGTCGACAGAGAATTTTTGAAGAGGTGGTGGAGTTGTCTCAATGTAGACAGTGGGCGTGATTGCTGGTGGTGTTGCATCACGTGCTTGGTTGAAGAAGCTTTCGTCGAAGATGGTTTGTCTGCTCCGAATCACATGTTTGGAGTATGGATCCCAGAGTCGGTAGATGCCGCGTGTCTTGTACCCAAGGAGGATGCAGAATTTGGATCGTGGATGACCCTGTCCCTTGCCCGTAGGCAGGGATAGCTATCCCGTCACCAAGGCGGACTTCTCGTGGTGTTCGAAAACGCTTGAAAATGATAAACCAGTCCTTCTTGCAGGTCATGTGTTTATTGCAGCCTGAGTTCATGATCCATGCCTGAATGCCAGTAGCCAAGAGAAGGGCACTGTCGATAGACCACATGGCCAGCTCTCCAGTCACGAACTCTTCTTCTGCCAGGGTGTGGTGTGGTGCATCTTCTGTTGCTGAGCCATAGGGTGAGAGCTCTGGCTGTGTGGCTGACATGTCTTTGTCAGGCAGGATCGGTCCTTCAGATAGAAGATTCAACTGAAAGTTGTCTTCTTCTCCTGATAATTCCTGTGCTTTTGTAGACCCTGTAAGAAAAGCGGTGGTGGACATGTAAGTCGTCAGCATTGTTTGATGTGGTTGGTGAGAACCATCATGTCGAGCAAAGTTTGGGCGTCGTTTAGAGCAGTCCACGACAATGTTTCCCTTTTGGTTGCACGTCCAGCACACTCAATCAATTGGTTGGACAAAGCCCCGTGGTGAGTGAGGAGTTGGTTGATCTCTGTTGTTGAAGTGCGTAAGAGAGCCCTGACTGCCATTACCGTAGGCTCCAAACTTCTTTGTCCTTTGTCCTTGGTATTTGGTCACAAGGCCAGTTTCAACTCCATTGTCCTTGACATGTTGTTCTTCAACCATCATGAGTTATTCGACAGCCTTCTTGAGAGTCAAAGAGTATGGTTGACTTCCAGGTGGTGCTGCTGCTGTTGCTGCTGGTGCTGCTCCAACGACTGCACCAGGTGTCCCACCTGCGGCTCTTCCTTATGCATCAATGGCTTGCTGTAGTGTTGTTCGGAGTTGAGCAAGTTGAGCATCAAAGGTCTTTCCTTGTTTCTAAAACGTCTGAAGTCGGTTGATGGTGTATTTGAATCTGGCAGGTAGTCCACAAAAAAGGGTTAGTACTATAACTCTTTCAGATATCCCTTCTTCCATGGATGAGATGCGACTGGCCAGATGTTTGAGATGGGACACGTGATCTTCCAGACGCGATCCTTCTTCCATCTGTTGAGTATGAAATCTGTCAAGAGGCTTCCCAATTCAACATCACTCGTCCTTCCATAGCGACTCTTCAGGGCCTTCCAATCTTTCCTTGGAGAGTTGGTTCGATTGTTTTCTCTGATGATAAACTTGAGTCGTTCGGTTAGATTCAGCGCCAGAATTGAAAAGGCCTGGTCACGACGCCGCTTCTAGCTGACTTGTTCTTCAGGTGACGCTCCTACAGGTAATGTGTCGGTGGGAGGATCACAGACGACTCCCCATATGCCTTTGTTTATAAAAATCATCTCGATGTTGAATGCGAAGGTATGGTAGTCATCGTCGTCAAACGGTGCCAATTTGAAGTGATCTCCATTGTTGATTGTTGCCGTCATAGTTGCATATATCTGAAGATGCCACCGGCTCTGATACCAAATGTTGAAACCTCACATAACATAATCTTTAGGAATGTTTACATGCAGTACTCTGATATGTCAACTCTTTTATGCTCTACTAAATTATTGGTGATGACCTCTCAACAACGTGTTACCACTCATACATGCACATGCACTCATGCCTCAGTAATGTCAGTGACTGTGCGATTCAAGAGTATAAGATGAAGGCACAGATACATGAGTCGTCTCACAAGCTTTCCAACAGTACCAAGCTTGTTCAAAATGAGTTCACACATACAAAGTAATAGCAAATACAAACCTACAGCTACTTATTCGTCTGTACTAGCTAGGAGCAGGAAAGTACAAGTGTTGACATAGTCCGGCATCCTTGTGTCTTCCAGTTCCCAGTCACATGATCTTCCGGACACCGCTCGATGATCTCTGATCATCGGCAGACCGAGGTTGGCGAATACCCAGTGCCCTCGGTGCGATCCATGGACGAGGTTGTCCGGATCTGCGGTAGCTTCTCATGGCTGTCGATCTGGCTCATGTGTTTGTCTCACGATGACGGAATGACCGCACCTCTTGATTCAGCAACGGCTCCGATCATTCTAACTGCCCTTGTAGGATTCGTGATCACAGGATCCATCTCTAGAAAAAACAATATCTTCTGCGTGCTTATGTTCCTTGCCACGTCAACAGACTCAAAGTAGAGAGGAGCTCACGCTCGCACTCTCGTTTTGTCTGCCATACCACACACCCTGTTGGTCCAGGACCTGCCAAAATATATTGCTTCCAGTACGATCATTCAATAAGATATCTGGAGCTCCAATATGATGAGTAAAGTGAATACGGATGCGGATGGATGGATCAGTGGGACGCCTAAAGAGGCCTGCCCACAGCCATACCAGGACCCGCCATGTATCATAGACAGGAGGGTCGAGAGAGGGATGGGGATCCCTCTCTCGGCCCTCTTGTTTTCCTTTTTGTTGATGCTGTGCCGAGCCTAGTAGATCGTTGGATCGAGGCAATCTGACGGCTGTCCTTTTTCCAACATATGTACTGTCCTTGACCGAATAAATCCACTGTATGTGGTCAACGTTGACAACTCATAATACGGATCACAAATGGTCAGAGGGGGAAACAATGGTTTGAGAACACCAGGTATCAACTAGCAAGCACAATGACCTTCAATAAGTTGTGGCACGGTGTGGATACCATGCACGATGACCAACCAAAGTAGGCATATGTCACTGACCATTACCAAAGAATGTCACTGTGTTTGGTAAACTTTGACAACTCATAACACGAGTCACAAATGGTCAGAGTGGAAGATAATGGTTTGTGAATACTAGTTATTGACTAGCAAGTACAAATACATTCAATATGTGGTGGCACAGTGTGGCTACAATGCACTGTGACCAACCAAAGTATGCATATGTCACTGACAATGACCAAAGAATATCACTTCATGTGGTCAACGTTGACAACTCACAACACGAGTCAGAGGTAGTCAGAGGGGGTAACAATGGGTTGGGAAGAGTAGCTATCAACTAGAAAGCACAAAGACCTTCAAAAGGTAGTGACACGGCAAGTAACCATGTACAGTGACAAACCAAAGTATGCATATGTCACTAACCATGACCAAAAGAATTTCACAGTGTGTGGTCAACGCTGAACACTCAAAACACGAGTCACAAATGGTCAGAGGGATAAAGAATGGGTTGGGAACACTAGTTATCAACTAGCAAGTACAAAGACCTTCAACAAGTAGTGGCACGGTGTGGCTAGTGTGCACAGTGACAAACCAAATGATGCATACGTCACTGACTATGACCAAAAAAGTACACTATGTGTGGTCAACATTGACAACTCATCACACGAGTCACAGATGGTCAGAGGGAGAGACAATGGGTTGGGAACCCTATGTATCGACTAGAAAGGACAAATAACTTCAATACGTAGTGGCACGGTTGGCTACTATGCACACCAAACAACCAAACTAGGCACATGCCACTGACCATGACTAGAGAATTTCAATATGGGTGGTCAACGTTCACCAACCATAACATGAGTTACACGCGGTCAGAGGGTGAAACAGTGGTCTGGGAATATCAGTTCTCAACTAGAAAGTACAACGACCTTCAATCAGTAGTAGCACGGTGTGGCTACCATGCACAATGTCCGACGAAAGTAGGCATGTGTACTGCCTTTGACCAAAGAAATCCGCTATGTGTGGTCAACGTTGACAACTCATAATACGAGTCACAAACTGTCAGAGGGGGAAACAATAGTTTGGGAACACGATGTATCAACTAGCAAGCAAAAGGCCTTCAATACGTTGTGGCACGGTGTGGATACCATGCACGATGACCAACCAAAGTAGGCATATGTCACTGACCAAGCCCAAGACAACTCGAGCAAGCCCAAGACAACTGGAGCAAGGCCAAGACAACTGGAGCAAGCCCAAGACAACTGGAGGAAGGCCAAGACAACTGGAGTAATCCCAAGACAAATGAAACAAGCCAAATACCAATGGTGCAAGCCCAAGATAACTAGAGCAAGCCCAAGACAACTGGAGCAAGCCCAAGACAATTGAAGCAAGTCCAACAGATTTGGAGCAAGCCCAAGACAGCTCAAGAAAGTCCAAGACAACTGGAGCAAGTATAAGACATCTTGAGTTGGTACAAGAAATTGAAGCAAGCCTGAGACAACTGGAGCAAGGCCAAGACAAGTGGAGCAAGGCCAAGAGAACTGGAACAAGCCCAAGACAACTGGAGGAAGGCCAAGAAAACTGGAGCAATCCCAAGACAACTGGAACAATTTCAAGATAACTAGAGCAAGCCCAATACAACTGGAGCAAGCCCAAGACAGCTGGAGCAAGTCCAAGAAATCTGGAGCAAGCCCAAGACAACAAGAGAAAGGCCAAGACATATGGAGCACATCCAAGACAACTGGAACAAGCCCAAGACAACTGGAGGGAGGCCAAGACAACTGGAGCAAGCCCAAGGCAACTGGAGCAAGCCCAAGACAACTGGAGCAAGCCCAATACATCTGGAGCAAGCCCAAGACAACTGGAGCAAGCCCAAGACAACTGAAGCAAGTCCAAGAGAACTCGAGCAAGCCCAATACAACTAGAGCAAGTCGAAGAAAACTTGAGCAAGTCCAAGACAACTGGAGCAAGTCCAAGATAACTAGAGCAAGGTCAAAACAAGTGGAGCAAGCCCAAGACAACTGGAGCAAGCCCAAAACAACAGGAGCAATACCAGGACGACCGGAGCAAGCCCAAGACAACTAGAGCAAGCCCAAGACAACTGGAGAAAACCCAGGACAACTGGAGCAAGCCCAAGACAACTGGAGCAAGCTCAAGACAGCTGGAGCAAGATCAATAAAACTGAAGCAAGCCCAATAGAAGTGGAGCAAGCCCAAGACAACTGGAGAAAGCCCAAGACTATTGGAGCAAGCCCAAGACAACTGAAGCAAGTCCAAGACAACCGGGGCAAGCGCAAGACAACTGGAGCAAGTCCAAGACAACTCGAGCAAGCTCAAGACAGCTGGAGCAAGTCCAGGACAAAAAAAGCAAGGTCAAGACAACTGGAGCAATGCAAAGACAAATGGAGTGAGCCCAAGACAACTGGAACAAGGCCAAGACAATTGGAGCAAGCCCAAAACAACTGAAGCAAGCCGAAGACAACTCAAATGAACCTAAGACAACTAGAGCAATGCCAAGACAGCTGGAGCAAGCACAAGACAACTGAAGCAAGTCGAATACAACTGGAGCAAGCCCAGAACAACTGCAGAAAGTCCAAGACAACTGGAGCAAGCCCAATAAAACTGGAGCAATTCCAAGACAACTGGAGCAAGGTAAAGAGAAATGGAGCAAGCACAAGACAACTGGAGCAAGCCCAAGACAACTAGAGCAGGGCCAAGACAACTCGAGCATGCCCAAGACAGCTTGAACAAGCCCAAGACAACTGGAGCAAGCCCAAGAGAGCTGGAGCAAGCCCAAGACAACTGGAGCAAGCCCAAGACAACTGGAGCAAGCCCACGACAATTGGAGCAAGCCCAAGCCAACTGAGCAAGACCAATACAACTGGAGCAAGCCCTATACAAATGGAGCAAGCCCACGACAACTGGAGCAAGCCCAAGACAACTGGAGCAAGCCCAAGACACGTGGAGCAAGCCCATGACAACTGAAGCAATTCCAAGACAACTAGAGCAAGCCCTGGACAACTGGAGCAAGGCCAAGACAACTGGAGCAAGCTTAAGACAACTGGAGCAAGTCCAAGACAACTGGAGCAAGCCCAAGACAACTGGAGCAAGTCCAAGACAAATGGAGCAAGGCCAAGACAACTGGACCAAGCCCAAGACAACTGGAGGAAGGCCAATGACAACTGGAGCAAGCCCAAGACAACTAGAGCAAGCCCAAGACAACTGGAGCAAGCCCAAGACAACTGGAGCAAGCCCAATACAACAGGAGCAGGCCCAAGACAACTGAAGCAAGTCCAAGAGAACTGGAGCAAGCCCAGTACATATGGAGCAAGTCGAAGAAAAGTTGAGCAAGCCTAAGGCAAGTGGAGCAAATCCAATACAGCTGGAGCAAGGTCAAGACCACTGGAGCAAGCCCAAGACAACTGGAGCAAGCACAAGACAACTGGAGCAATACCAGGATAACCGGAGCAAGTCCAAGACAACTGGAGAAAGCCCAAGACAACCGGAGCAAGACCAAGACAACTGGAGCAAGCCCATGACAACTGGAGCAAGCCCAAGACAGCTGGAGCAAGACCAATACAACTGGAGCAAGCCCAATACAAGTGGATCAAGCCCAAGACAAGTGGAGTAAGCCCAAAACAACTGAGGCAAATCCAAGACAGCTGGAGCAAGCCCAGGACAACTGGAGCAAATCCAAGACAACTGGAGCAAGCCCAAGAGAAGTGGAGCACGTCCAATACAACTGGAGCAAGGTCAAGACAACTGGAGCAAGGCCAAGACAACTGGAGCAAGCCCAAGACAAATGGAGCAAGGCCAAGACAATTGGAGCAAGCCCAAAACAACCGGAGCAAGCCCAAGACAACTCGAGTAAGCCCAAGACGAATAGAGAAATGCCAAGACAGCGGGAGCAAGCCCAAGACAACTGAAGCAATACCAAGACAACTGGAGCAAGCCCAGCACAACTGCAGAAATTCCAAGACAACTGGAGGAAGCCCAAGACAACTAGAGCAAGTCCAAGACAACTGGAGCAAGGTCAAGATAAATGGAGCAAACCCAAGACAATTGCAGCATGTCCAAGGAAACTGGAGCAAGTCCAAGACAACTGAAACAAGTCTACAATAATTGGAGCAAGTCAAGACACCTGGAGCAAGTCCAAGCCAACTGGAGCAAGCCCAAGCCAACTGGAGAAAGCCCAAGCCAACTGGAGCAAGCCCATGACAACTGGACTAGGCTCAAGACAACTGGAACAAGCCCAAGACATCTGGAGCTTTTTCAAGACAACTGGAGCAAGACCAAGAAAACTGGAGGAAGGCCAAGACAAGTTGAGCAAGCCCAAGACACTCGGAGCATTCCAAAGACAAAGGGAGCAAGCCCAAGACAAGCGGAGCAATCCCAAGAAAACTGGAGGAAGCCCAAGACAACTGGAGCAAGCCCAAGACAGCTGGAGCAAGGTCAAGACAACTGGAGCAAGGCCAAAACACGTGGAGAAAACTGAAGACAAAAGGAGCAAGCCCAAGACAACTGGATCAAGGCCAAGTCAAATGGAGCAAAACCAAGACAACTGGAGCAAGGCCAAGACAACTGGAGCAAGCCCGAGACAGCTGGAGCTAGGCAAAGACAACTGGAGCAAGGAAAAGACAATTGGAGCAAGTCCACGACAACTGGAGCAAGCCCGAGACAACTAGAGCAAGGCCAAGACAACAAGAGCAAGCCCAAGGCAACTGGGACAAGGCCAAAACAACTGAAGCAAGACCAATACAATTGGAGGAAGCCCAAGACAAATGGAGCAAGCCCAGGACAACTGGAGCAAGCCAAGGACAACTGGAGCAATCCCAAGACAGGTGGAGCAAGCCCAAGACAACTGGAGCAGGTCCAAGACAAATGGAGCAAGGCGCAAAAAACCGGAGCAAGCCCAAGACAACAGGAGCAAGCCCAAGACAACTGGAGCAAGTCCAAGATAACTGGAGCAAACCCAAGATAGCTTGAGCAAGCCCAAGACAACTGGAGCAAGCCCAAGATAACCGGATCAAGTCCAAGACAACTGAAGAAAGCCCAATACAACTGGAGCAAGCCCGGGAAAACTGAAGCAAGCCCAAGACAACTGGAGGAAGCCAAAGACAACTGGAGCAATCCCAAGAGAACTGGAGCAAGGCCAGGATAACTCGAGCAAGGCCAAGACAACTGGAGCAAGGCCAAGACAACTGGCACAAGCCCAAGACAACTGGAGCAAGGCCAAGACAACTATAGGAAGCCCAAGACAACTGGAGGAAGCCCAAGACAACTTTAGCAATTCCAAGACAACTGGAGAAAGGCCAACACACATGGACCTAACCCAACACAACTGGAGCAAGTCAAAGACAACTAGAGCAAGACCAAGACAACTAGAGCAAGGCCAAGAGAACTGGAGCAAGGCAAAAAGAGCTGGAGCAAGTCCAAGACAACTGGAGCAAGGCCATGACAGTATGAGCAAGCCTGAGACAACTGGAGCAAGGCCAAGACAACTGGAGCAATCCCAATACAACTCGAGCAAGTCCAAGACAATTAGAGCAAGTTTAAGACAGCTTGAGCAGATCGAAGAAAATTGAAGCAAGCCCAAGACAACTGGAGCAAGGCCAAGACAAGTGGTGCAAGGCCAAGATGACTGGAACAAGCCGAAGACAACCTGAGCAAGGCCAAGACAACTGGAGCAAGCCCAAGACAACGGGAGAAAGCCCAAGACAACTGGAGCAAGTCCAAGACATCTGGAGCAAGCCCAATACAACAAGAGCAAGGGCAAGACAACTGGAGCAAGGCCAAGACAACTGAAGCAAGCCCAAGACAAATGGAGGATGACCAAGACAACTGGAGCAAGCCCAAGACAACTGGAGCAAGTCAAAGAAAACTGGAGCAAGCCCAAGACAACTAGAGCAAGTCCAAGACAACTGGAGCAAGGTCAAGACTACTGGATAAAGCCCAAGATAACTGGAGCAAGCCCAAGACAACTGGAGCAAGCCCAAGACAACTGGAACATTCCCAAGACAACTAGAGCAAGCCTTGGACAACTGGAGCAAGCCCAAGACAACTAGAGCAAGACCAATACAACTGGAGCAAGCCCAAGACAACTGGAGCAAGTCCACAACAAAGGCCAAGATAGCTGGAGGAAGCCCAAGACAACTGGATCAAGTCCAAGACAACTGGAGCAAGCCCAAGACATCTGGAGCAAGTCGAAGACAACTCGAGCAAGGTCAAGACAACTGGAGCAAGGCCAAGACAACTGGTGCAAGCCCAAGACAACTGGAGCAAGGCCAAGACAATTGGAGCAAGCCCAAAACAACTGCAGCAAGCCCAAGACAACTATAACAATGCCAAGACAACTGGAGCAAGCCCAAGACACCTGAAGCAAGTCCAAGACAAGTGGAGCAAGCCCAGGACAACTGGAGAAAGTCAAAGACAAGTTGAGCAAGCCCAAGACAACTGGAGCAAGTCCAAGACAACGGGAGCAAGGTCAAGATAACTGTAGCAAGCCCAAGACAACTGGAGCAAGCCCAACACAACTGGAGCAGAACCAAGACAACTGGAATAAGCCCAATACAACAGGAGCAAGCCCAAGACAACTGGAGCAAGCTGTTAAAAAGTGCCCCTGCCATGGATGCCGTTTGCCATTTACCTAGTCCGACCACTATAGAGTGGTTGGATGTCCAGTCAAATTGCAGATTTGGACTCCTTGGATTTTTCCATGCGATTTCGAACTTTCAGTTGCTCGATTTGGTTGAGAATTCAGAAAGTTAGCCCTACCCAAAGTTCGGGTGGTGTGGCGGGTAGAATCGGGTACCCGTCCGGGGTGACGGGATACTCCACCGCCGGTGGTCCGTGTTCAGCTCCAACTGGCTCCGTAGACCCCAAGGCCCTATAGGAAGCAACCAGGGAGGTCCCCTGGACCAGGGCGGGCCGCCCTTTGACTTGTCAATAAAGGAAAGGCGCTTCGAGCCGTCGTCGGCTCGTGTCGGAGACGACTCGCGTCGGTGGCAGCCAAAGGCGGCTCCACCATGGGTTGCTTGGATGGGCGTAGCATGGGCTATACTGCTCCGTTTTGGGTGTGCTTGGGTGCGTTGGAAAGCTCGGATCACAGGCTATAAGAATATGATGTAATCTCACCAAATAAACTAACCATTGACTATTCGTAGCCTTTCTCAGTTTCCGCTATCTGTATTCTGCCAAAATTCTGCTCCCTTGGTATTGTGGCGACCTAAAGCACACACCTCCCTTGGAAGTCTCTTTGCACTAAGTAGCCGTGGACACCTATGCAGTTACGCCAGGACAGCATTTCTGACAAAGGGTTATGGGCCCACAGCCCTGACCTGCCTACCAAGACGTGCACAGCTTCCGCAATGCACGGGAGTGTCGCTCCGGGCGACATCGCCGTCGCACGTTGAGACTGTCCATTGCAGAAGTTCAACATGGCGCAGAAGACATAGTCATCGCCCATCCAAAAGTACATGGGTGGCCCAGGTTTTGGGCTGTGGCGTTGGCATTTTGAGATCTACCTCGCGCACAAGGGACTGCTGGAGCGCACGAAGGACACAGAGGTTCAAGATGCGAGCACAACGAACGAGGAGAAGACGGCCTTCGCGAGGAAGAGCACGGAGGCGCTGATGCTCCTATTGTCGGCGCTGCATGAATCTCAGTGGGGCTACATCCAAGGCTGCGACCTGGGAGCTGACGCATCAAAGAAGCTCTGCTCCATCCACCAATCAACATCCCTCGCCAACAAGATCTTCGCAATGAAGTGACTCTTGACGGTTAGGATCGAGGAGGGTGAGGACGTCATTTCCGCCATGCAACAGATCGAGTCTCTTGCCTCGCAATGCAATGAAATGGGGTGGAAGATTGACACGAAGATGCAGGCGATGGCGCTCCTCATGGCTCTACCCGACAGTTGGGGTGCTCTCATGACCGTGTTGGGAGGTTGGGAGGAGGATAAACTCACCTACGGCGCAGTCGCCGAGTACATCCGCAACGAGGTGCACCGACGGAGCGGTGGCGAGACCTCGTCATCCTCAACTGCCCTGGTCACCAAAACGCATGGTGGCAGCAGCAGCGGCAAGCGAGGCGGCGGTAAGGGCGGCACAAAGAAGGGCGCCAAAAGGGGTGCATGCCATAATTGTGGCAAAGAAGGCCATTGGGCCAAGGAGTGTAAGTGCGTGTAAGTGCGTGTAAGTGCGTGTAAGTGCGTCGTCCATTGGGGGCGTGCGGTACTTTGTCACCTTCATTGACGATTGCAGCAGAAAACTCTACGTCTACTTCATGAAGCGGAAGAGCGATGTGCTGGACCGGCTGAAGAAGTACGTCGCAGCGGTGGAGAGGCAGACTGGCCGCAAGGTCAGAGCGCTTGACCACCGTTCTTGCTGGATCACAGAAACCAAAGCTGGCCGCAAGGTTTGACCCGGCTTTGGTTTCTGTGATCCAGCTTTACACGTATCACACGTATTAACACGCACTTCCACGCACTCACACGCACTTACACGTATTCACACGCATTTACACGCACTTACACGCACTTACATACACTTACACACACTTACACGCACTTACACGCACTTACACGCACTTACACGCACTTCCATGCACTTACATGCACTCACACGCACTTACATGCACTCACACATACTTACACACACTTATACATACTTACACGTACTTATACACACTTACACACATTTACATGCACTTACACGCACTTACACACACTTACACGCACTTACACATACTTACACACACTTACACACACTTCCACGTACTTACACACACTTACACACACTCACACATACTTATACACACTTACACGTACTTACACACACATACACACACTTACACGTACTTACACGCACTTACACGCACATACACGTACCTACACGCACTCACACACACTTATGCGTACTTACACGCACTTACACGCACTCACACATACTCACACGTACTTACACGCACTCACACGTACTTACACACACTCACACACATTTACACACACTTACACGTACTTGCACGTACTTACATGCACTTACATACACTGACACGCACTGACATGCACTTACACGCACTTATACGCACTTACACGCACTTACACGTACTTACACGCACTTACACGTACTTACATGCCCTAACACGTACTTACACACACTTACATCCACTTACACGCACTTACACGTATTTACGCACACTTACACATACTTACACACACACACACACACATACACGCACTTACACGCACTCACATGCACGTACACGCACTTACACGCACTCACACGCATTTACACACACTTACACACACTTACACGCACTTACACGCACTTACACGCACTTACACACACTTACACGCACTTACACATACTTACACGCACTTACACGCACATACACGGACTTACACACACTTACACACACTTACATGCACTCACACGTACTTTCACGCACTTACATGCACTTACGCGCACTTACACGTACTTACACGCACTTACATACACTCACACGTACTCACACACACTTACACGCACTTACACGTACTTACACCTACTTACATGCACTTACACGTACTTACACGTACTTACAGTGCGTGTAAGTATGTGTAAGTGCGTGTGAGTGTGTGTAAGTGTGTGTAAGTGCGTGTAAGTGCGTGTAAGTCTGTGTAAGTGCGTGTGAGTGCGTGTAAGTGCGTGTAAGTATGTGTACGTGCGTGTATGTGCGAGTAAGTACGTGTGAGTGTGTGTAAGTGTGTGTAAGTGTGTGTAAGTATGTGTAAGTGTGTATAAGTGCGTGTAAGTGCATGTAAGTGTGTGTAATTGTGTCTAAGTGTGTGTAAGTGTGTGTAAGTGTGTGTAAGTGCGTGTAAGTGTGTGTAAGTGCCTGTAAGTGCGTGTAAGTGCGTGCGAGTTCATGTAAAATTGTGTGAGTGCATGTAAGTGCATGGAAGTGTATGTAAGTGCGTGTAAGTGCGTGTAAGTGCGGGTAAGTGCGTGTAAGTGCGTGTAAGTGCGTGTAAGTGCGTGTAAATGCGTGTAAGTGTGTGTAAGTGCTTGTGAGTGCATGGAAATGCGTCAGTGCGTGTAAGTGCGTGGAAGTGCGTATGAGTGCGTGTAAGTGCGTGTAAGTGCGTATAAGTACGTGTAAGTGTGTGTAAGTACATGTAAGTGCGTGTAAGTGCGTTTCAGTGCGTGTAAATACATGTGAGTGCGTGTAAGTGCGTGTAAATGCGTGTAAGTGCGTGTAAGTGCGTGTAAGTTTGTGTAAGTGTGTGTGAGTACGTGTAAGTGTGTGTAAGTATGTCCAAGTGCGTGTTAGTGCGTGTAAGTGCGTATAAGTATGTTTAAGTGCATGTAAGTGCGTGCAAGTGCGTGTAAGTGAGTGTGAGTTCGTTTAAGTACATATGAGTGCGTGTAAGTACGTGTGAGTGCGTGTAGGTGTGTGTAAGTACGTGTAAGTACCTGTAAGAGCGTGTAAGTGTGTCTAAGTACATGTAAGTACGTGTAAGTATGTGTAAATACGTGTGAGTGTGTGTGAGTGCGTATGAGTGTGTGTAAGTGCGTGTGAGTACGTGTGAGTGCATGTAAGTACGTGTAAGTACATGTAAGTGCGTGTAAGTGCGTGTGAGTACGTGTGAGTGTGTGTAAGTGCGTGTAAGTACACGTAAGTACGTGTAAATGCATGTAAGTACGTGAAAGTACGTGTGAGTGCATGTAAGTGTGTGTAAGTGTGTGTAAGTGCGTTTAAGTCCGTGTAAGTGCGTGTAAGTACGTGTAAGTACGTGTAAGTATGTGTAAGTACGTGTAAGTGTGTGTAAGTGCGTGTAAGTGCGTGTTAGTACGTGTAAGTGCGTGTAAGTGCGTGTAAATATGTGTGAGTGCGTGTAAGTGCGTGTACGTGCGTGTGAGTGCGTGTAAGTGCGTGTAAGCGTATGTCAGTGTGTATAAGTGCGTGTAAGTGTGCGTAAGTACATGTAAGTGCGTGTAAGTGCATGTAAGTGTGTGTAAGTATGTGTTAGGGCATGTAAGTGCGTGTAAGTGCGTGTAAGTGCGTGTAAGTGCGTATAAGTGCGTGTAAGTGCGTGTCAGTGTGTGTAAGTGTATGTAAGTGCATGTAAGTGCGTGTAAGTATGTGTAAGTGTGTGTAAACGTGTGTGAGTGCGTGTAAGTGCGTGTGAGTGCGTGTAAGTACGTGTGAGTGTGTGTAAGTGTGTGTAAGTGCGTATAAGTACATGTAAGTGCGTATGAGTGCGTGTAAGTATGTGTACGTGCGTGTAAGTGTGTGTAAGTACGTGTAAGTGTGTGTATGTATGTGTAAGTGCGTGTAAGTGTGTATAAGTGCGTGTGAGTACGTGTAAGTGTGTGTAAGTACGTGGAAGTGTGTGTACGTACGTGTAAGTACATGTAAGTGCGTGTAAGTGTGTGTAAGTGTGTGTAAGTGCGTGTAAATGTGTGTACGTGCGTATAAGTGCGTGTAAGTATGTGTACGTGCGTGTAAGTACGTGTGAGTGCATGTAAGTGTGTGTGAGTGCATGTAAGTGCGTGAAAGTACGTGTAAGTGCGTGTAAGTGCGTGTAAGTGTGTGTAAGTGTGTGTAAGTGTGTGAAAGTGCATGTAAGTGCGTGTAAGTGCGTGTAAATGCGTGTGAGTATGTGTAAGTGCGTGTTAGTGCATGGAAGTGCGTGTAAATATGTGTGATACGTGTAAAGCTGGATCACAGAAACCAAAGCCGGGTCTGACTTGCGGCCTGCTTTGGTTTATGTGTTCCAGCAAGAACGGTGGTACGATTCTGGCACAAATCTGGCACATCTCTGGCACAACTCTGGCACAAATCTGGCACATCTTTCGCACAATTAAGGCACAACCCAGGCAAAAATCCGGCACAACTCTGGCACAACTCTGGCACACCGCTGGCACAATTGTGGCACCACTCTGGCACAACTCCGACACAACCACGGCACAACTCTCGCACAACTCTGGCACAACTCTGGCACAACTCTGACTCAACTCTGGCACAACGCTGGGACAACTCTAGACCAACACTGGCACAACTCTGGCACAACATTGGAAAAACTCCGGCACAAATCTTGCACAACTCTGGCATAACTTTCGCACAACTATGGCACAACTCAAGCATACCTATGGCACAACTCTGGCACAATCCTGGCACAACTCTGGCACTACTCTGGCACAACTCTGGCACAGCTCTGGCACAACTCCGGCACAGCTCTGGCACAACTCTGGCACAACTCTGGCACGACTCTGGCACAACTCTGGCACAACTCTCGCACAACTCTGGCACAACTCTGGCACACCTCCGGCACAACTCTGGCACAACTCTGGCACGACTCTGGCACAACTCTGGCACAACTCTCGCACAACTCTGGCACAACTCTGGCACACCTCCGGCACAACTCTGGCACAACTCTGGCACGACTCTGGCACAACTCTGGCACAACTCTCGCACAACTCTGGCACAACTCTGGCACACCTCCGGCACAACTCTGGCACAACTCTGGCACGACTCTGGCACAACTCTGGCACAACTCTCGCACAACTATGGCACAACTCTGGCACAACTCTGGCACAACTCTGGCACATCTCTGGCGCAACTCTGGCACAACTCTGGCAAAACTATGGCACAACTCTGGAAGAACTCTGGCACACGTCTGGCACAACTCATGCACAACTCTGGCACAACTCTGGCAAAACCATGGCAGAACCCTGGTACAACTCTGGTACAACACTGGCACAACTCTGGCACGAGTCTGGCACAACCCTGGCACAAACACGGCACAACTCTGGCACAATTCTGGCAGAACTCTGGCGCAACTCAGGCACGACTCTGGCATAACACTTGCCCAATCAAGGCACAACTCTGGTACCACTCCGGTACAACTCTGGCACAACTATTCCACAACTCTGGCACAACTTTGGCACAACTGTGGCACACCCCTGGCACAACTCTGGCACAACTCTGGCACAACTCTGGCACAATCCTGGCACAACTCCGGCACAACTCTGGCACAACTCTAGCACAACTCTGGCACAACTCTGGCACAACTCTGGCACAACTCCGGCACAACTCTGGCACCAATCTGGCACAGCTCTGGCACAACTCTGGCACAAATGTGGCACAACTGTGGCACAACTCTGGCTCAACTCTGGCGCAATGGTGGCACGATTCTGGCACAACTCTGGCACATCTCTGGCACGACTCTCGCACAAATCTGGCACATCTCTGGCACAACTCTGGCACGTCTCTGGCAAAACTATGACACAACTCTGGAAAAACTCTGGCACAAGTCCGGCACAACTCAGGCACAACTCTGGCACAACTCTGGCACAACTTTGGCACAACTCTGGCACAACTCTAGCACAACACAGGCACAACTCTGGCACAACTCTGGCACAACTCCGGCACAGCTCTGGCACAACTCTGGCACAACTCTGGCACAATTCTGGCACAACTCTGGCACAACTCTGGCACAATTCTGGCACAACTCTGGCACAACTCTGGCACAAGACTGGCAGAACTCAGGCACAACTCTGGCACAACTCTGGCACAATTCTGGCACAACTCTGGCACAACTCTACCACAACTCTAGCACAACTCTGGCACACCTCTGGCACATCTCTGGCACAACTCTGGTACAACTCTGACACAAGTCTGGCACAACTCTTGCACAACTCTGGCACAACTCTGGCACAACTCTGGCACAATCTGGCACAACTCTGGCAGAACTCTGGCAAAACTCTCGCACAACTCTTGAACAACTCTGGCACAACTGTGGCACAACTAGGGCACAACTCTAGCACAACTCCGGGAAAACTCTGGCACAACTTTGGCACAACTCTGGCACAACACTGGCACAAATCTGGCACAACTATGGCACAACTCTGGCTGAACCCTGGCACAACCCTGGTTTAAAACTAGCACAACTCTGGCACAACTCTGGCACAACTCTGGCACAACTCTGGCACAACTCTGGCACAACTCTGGCACAACTCTGGAACAACTCTGGCAC
>SZWC01000145.1:543194-557006 GCA_023375785.1 Penium margaritaceum | reverse complement strand
TGGTCTCGAGGCGCTCCTCCCTCTCTCTTGCTCGAGTCGCCACTAAACTCGTATGCCTGCTCAATGAAGCGCGCTAGGCTAGAACATTGCCTTTTGTATTCCTTTCATCTATTGAGAAATCAATCCATTGGATTCCTCTTCAGGCTTGCCCTTTCGGCCGCCTCTTTGCCCTCACTTTGCTTCTTAGCGCCCGTGCTCTCGCACTGTGCCCACTTCTCCTTGCCAATGTCACTCATACATCAGTAACACCCGTTCCTTCAAGGAAGCTTCCTCCCTTCAGTTATGTCCACTCACCTCAGTAATCCATCAACGCTCGCATCCTTGCTGTTCCATCCACAACGCATTCTATCCCTTTGCATCCGCTTCCGTTGCCATTCCGTCTTCCGTCACCGTTCCCGCTCTGCTTCTTCTCGTACTTCTGTCCTAACCTAGAACGCTCGTCCTTGTGACCGCGTCCACTCACCGGTAGCACCAGCAATATTCTGTCATGGTATCAGAGCTCAAGTGAAACTCCATGCTCTTTCGTGCTCGCCGCTCAGCCGCACCCATTTCCATCAAGCTTCTCCACCTCGAAGAACTGTGGTTGCCAGAAGTATTGCACTGGCAGCGCGCCTTCTTACTAAGGTGTCGTGGCAGCACCATTCCATTTCATCTTGGAAATTCTACGCACGTGATTTTGTCCCTGCACCCACACTTCCTCATCAGCAGCAGCTGCCGCTCCGCCGTCATCTCCTCCGTTTGTGCGCGCAGTTTTACCCATACGTCCATTCCTCTTCATCAGCAGCAGCGTTTTTGCTTCTTTACCGTTCTCTTCACTACTCTTGCATACGAGGTCTCGCCTTTGCGCTAAACGTCTGGCCTTTATCAGCGCCTCAGTCGCTCATCTTCGGTACCATCGTCATTATCAGCCGCCTCGACGTTGTCTCATGCCGCCATCTTGCGCCGCTATTACGAGTCGCCTGCCTCGTCATCATCAGATCGTTAATGCCTCCTCATCAACTTCATCATGGCTTCCACCCTCACTTTGTCTGGTCTATCCAAGCTCACTGTGAAGCCAGATGAGAGCAGCAACTACAAGCTGTGGAGTTACTCGATGTCTCTCATCTTTGGTATACAGAAGATTGAGGGAGTCACCCTCAGTCATCTACTTACCAAAACTGACACCGGGTTGTAGCTACTTGATGTCGTCGCTTCCGCCTCAACCGCCACCTCTGCAGCTGTCTCAGGAGGAGATCCCTCTGGTAGATCCGTGTCCAATCCTGCTCAGAATGCATTCTCATCCTCCTCCCCTCCCGCCAGTAACGCCGCTATAGCATCCACCATCAGCCGCGCCTCCTGGGATGTCACCAACAGCACCACCCTCATGATCATCATGACCACCTCCTCTCCCGAGCTGCATGAAGAGATCCATACCCTCGGCTCCAAGACCCACAAAGTCTGGAAGGCTCTTGAAGATCATTTCAGCAATAACACATTTACCGCCTGTGGCATCAAGATCATGTCGCTCTTCTCCGTGTCCTTCGCCGCTCATACCAACATGGATAGCTACATTACCGCTGTCAGTACCATCGTCCACGACCTCAAGGAAATGAAAATCGACCTTCCGCCTGCTCTCGCCTACACCGCCATCATCTCCGGCCTCCCTGGTCAGTATGGAATCATCCATCAAATCTTACTACAATTGCCTGTCGACCAACTGACCATCGCTGTCATGAGCTGTAAGCTCATGGCAACAGAACAAGACTACGTTGCCAAGCAAGCCCGCGAGACCACCATCGCCACCAACTCCTTCGAGACCATGGCCGCCACTGCTGAGAATCGCATGACAACCGCTTCCCTGCCTACTCTTGCACCATCTACCACGGTCCTCTCAAAGGAACCAAGTGCGGTCGCCGTAACCACATGCCACATGTCTACAATCATCGTGCTACCAATGAGTGGCTGGACCAGAACTCCGGCAAGTCCTACGGGGAGCAAGCTAACTAGGCGGAAGAGCGCCGCCAATGCTACTATAACGGGATGGAGGACTCAAACTAGTGTTCAACCTCAGCTCACAATGTGGAAACACCACCTTCTCCTGCCGTCCTTGTTGCTGTGAATCCTGCTCTTAACAATGCTCTTATGTTAGGAGTAGTGGAGCCTCTGCCTGAGATTGGATCTAAGGAGTATGGTCTTGAGATGTACACCGTGTCCTCTTCTCCTCTTTCCTCTCACACCTCTCTCTGCAGCTTTGACTCTCTACACATCGCACTCATTCAACCTCCATCTGCATACTCTACTGTCCACCACAGTCACTTCCTCTTCATTCGTGACCAATTCTCACAACACTACACTGTACTCTTCTTTTGTACACTGAGAAGAGCAGTTCCTGCACTCAGGCACTAGTTACGGCAACAGACGAAGCACTTTAATAGACTACCTCGCCTCATCCTCTGCAACACTGCCCATGCACCTCTCTACATCTTTCTCACGGATTACTACCTGAACCAAAGAACACTGCTTATTCTAGCCCATGTCCATGGTAAACATCTTGTCAACCGCCTACTAAAGGAAGTAGATCGCTTCATGTAGATACATCACATGACCTCTCAGATCTGGACTCCTTGCCTTCTCAATGTCGTCACTGTTGACCTGATATGCTCTTTGTTCATCGCTTACATTTGGACAGGCACAGGACGGACTAGGCATGCACTGCTCCTTTGGAGTAGGTCCCCCTAGTCTGGTCCAGATAGACAAGGCATGCACTGCTCCTTTGGAGCAAGTCCCCTTGGTCTAAACTGGATAGTATAGCCAGCAAACACTACCTAGGACAACTCCTTGTGGCTTAGACGTTCTAGAGTTAGTCTCTAAAGCGAGAGGTCACTGGGTCAAATCCCTTCCTAGTTACTAATTTTCTTTGTGACCAAAAGGGGGACAGGAAGGTTCTAAGAGACATCTCAGAACATTAAAAGGTCCTTCCTGGTCGCTGGCGCCACTTGGTGGTCACAAGGAGTACCATGTAGGCAAGGGGGATGTCGCAATCCAGATTGCCCCCAAAGTAGCTCCTCCAAGTAGCCACTCCACGCCTAGGCTAGAGGCTGGCTCTAGGACTATAAGAACCTGTCAGTTGCCTGTCATTCAATACAGTTTTTACCTTTGAGACTCCTCACAGAATTGTCCACCAGAGGCAGACACTAAAGAAGAATTGGTTCGTCTAAACCCCAGGAGTGAGCTCCTCGCGCGAAAGTGACCAGGTGCTAAGGACACAGTGTAAGGAAGTGATTCCTATGAACTAATCAATGTGGAACCTTCTTTCTGAGGATGATATCACCTCTTGGTTGCAATACCAAGAGCGGTCGACGGGAATCATTGTGTCGGAACCCGTTTTCTAGACCGTCGCCTCAGACAGGTTGACAAAGGGTTATGGGCCCACGCTGACTAGTTGTAAGGCACGCTTCTACGCACTCTCTCGCCCTCTTTGTCTTCCAGCGCGCATCAGCTCCATCAGCTCCATCTGCTCCATCTGCTCCATCAGCTCCAACAGCGAGTGCTGGCAATTAGCGAACAAGGGCCAAGGATAAGCTCTGCCCTTGGAGGTATGACCCTTTTGGCACTAACCACGATAAGCTCTGTCCTTGGAGGCACGACCTGGGTTCACTAGTGTATGTTCTTCTGTGTTTGCAGGTGATCAACGGCTAAGGGATAAGCAACGGATCTACACCTTCTAAACCGGTAGCAGACAACAGCCTACATCAGCCTACATCAGCCTCAACTAAACAAAGAAGCAGAGAAGTAAAGAAGTAGTATGACGACTCCCACGACGCTCACTCTTGAGCAGGTCAACGGTGGGATGTCAAAGTTCACAAGGACAGGTTTTCCCTTGTGGAAATAGCAATTTTAGATTGTCATGAGGGTGCGTGGCTACTTGAAGATGTTCCTTGGAGAAGAGATTGAACTTCCAAAAACAGATGGTGGATATGAAGCATGGAGTGTCAAAAACAACATGGCGCTTGCGATTTGTGTGACGTCAGTGCATGAGTCATAGCATATCCACCTCCAAGGTATCACACATGCATCAATAGCTTATGAGAAGCTTGCACGTGTACACCAATTAACGGCTCTTGCAAATCACCTCTTCATCCTTCAAAAGCTGATTTCGATGACGGTGAGCGAGGGACAGTCGATTCCAGACTTCCTACTACAGTTTGAAGGACTGCAGCAATAAGTGATCTAAATGAACTCGGAAATCGACACCAACATGGAGGCCATGATCCTCCTCATGGCGCTACCTGAAAGCTGGGGACCTCTCATCACCGTTTTTGGCAGTTGGAAGGAGGAGGATTTGACGTATAAGGCAGTGTCCGAGTACGTGCACAACGAGGTAATGCATTGTAGCGGTAGTGAGGCTAACATTTCAGCCTATGCTACATAGTATGGTGGTTGTGGCAACAACTCCTCTTCTGGTCAAAGCAGCAGCGGAAGCGGTGGCGGTGGAGGAAAAGGTACTAGTGGTAGTGGAAAGGGTTCAAAGCGTCCTGGGAAGTACCATAACTGTGGCAAGCCTGGGCATTGGGCACGGGAATGGAGAGCTCCCAAGAAGGAAGATGGAGATCATGGTGGTAGATATGAGGACAAAGGAAAGGGTAAGGAGTTGACAAACATGATGGCTGAGAGCGTGTTGGCAACCAAGGGAGCGGCACTGCTCAAGCGTGGAGCCTATAGGCTTGACTCTGGTATGAACTACCACTCTTCAAGGGAGAAGGATGGGTTCATCTCCATTGGGAACACTGAACGTCACTTCAGGTGTGCCAATGGCAGCCTTGTCTATACACAAGGCGAGAGAGATAAGTTCATCAGCATCAACGTGAACGGTACTGAAAAAGACTTGAAGCTGGAGAACGTCGTCTATATGCCATCTTTTGCAGCGAACCTCCTGTCGGTGTCCAAAATCACGGACCACGAGATGACGGTCGTCTTCACGGAGGAGGAGGCCGTGATTGTCAAGAACAAGGACATCAAGATCTCCTATCCCAAGGAGAGTCTTGTCGCAGAGATCCCAAGAGTTCATGGGCTCTATGTGCTGCAAACCAAGCCCCTTGAGAGTACAAATGAGGGATATGCAACGGTTGAAGAGTCCAAGTCTCCAAAGCCTGATATAGCACCACAGGCTGTAACCATGGCAGCCAACTCCACAATAACACAGATGCTGAGCGGTGGCACAGGCAATTTGACCATGTGGCTGACAGCACAATGTAAGCTATGCAGCAGCACGAAGTGGTTCATGGGAAGAAGGGATGCAAGGCGAAGGATGAGGGAAAGTGCAAGAAGCTGTGTGAGTCATGCCTCCAAGGCAAGGCAAAGAGAAAGCCCTTTGAGTGTAATGGGGAACGTGCGGCAGCAATATTGGACCTGATTCACTCTAATGTGTGCGGACCATTCTGCACTCCTTCGAACGGAGGTAGCAAGTATTTCTTGACTTTCATCGATGACTACAGTCCCACGATGTGGATCTACTTCCTGAAGACAAACGGAGAGTTGAAGGAGAAGCTGCAAGAGTTTGTCACGATTGTAGAGCGGCAGACAAGCAAGAAGGTCAAGGCACTGCGCACCGACAATGGTGGTGATTACGAGTCGTGCAAAGGATGGTTGAGCCAACACGGCATCAACCACCAGACCACCATGCCTTACACCCCCCAGAGTAATGGCGTTGCCGAGCGGATGAACCAGACTATCATCGGCATGACACGAAGCATGCTCTTCGACACTAAATTCCCACCTTGCAAGAACTGCTTGCTATCTTGTGAATCTCACTCCGGCAGTCGCGCTTGGAAGGCGTGGTAAGAAGCAATAAGAGAAGCAGCTCAGGACGCCACAGGAGGCTTCGTCAAGGAAGAAGCCAGAGGCCTCACACTTGAGGGTCTTTGGATGTACTGCATGGACAAGGATCCAAGCAGGAGAAAGGAGTGGCAACCTGGATGCACGTGCACGCAAGTGTATAATGGTCAGATACGACACTACACACAAGTTGTACAGGCTGTGGGACCAAGCTGCTGGAAAGCTCATGAGGAGCCGAGATGTCGAGTTTGAAGAAAGGACCCTAAGCAAGGGGGAGTTGATGGATCCTGTCCATGCTCCCAAATCAAGAGAGTGGATTGTATTCCTCGAGTCAGGTGATCAGACACCTGAGAACTGGCAGATGGTGCCAATGAAGGATGGTGCTGTAGGGAGAGTGGTTGTGTACGTTGACACAGCGACGGACTCAAACAGTGAGTCTGAGTTGTTCGAGGCCTCTGAGTCAAACTCTGAGGTCGGTGGCTCTTCCTCAAACAATGGATCACTAGCAGCGTAGGAGCAACAGAAGCAACTAAGCCTTGAAGCACCACCAGTAACAGTCCGACGTAGTACGCGTCAGAAGAAGAGAATACGGAATGGACCGGACTCAGCTGGTCATGCTTGGCTCAGGGAGAGCCTGTGACCGTAACGGTGGCTACGAACATGCCAGATGCGGCCAAGTGGAAGGAGGCAGTGGATAGCGAACTCACATCTATTGAAGAGAACGGAACATAGGTTCTGGTGGACAGGCCCCAAACGCGCACGTGGTGGGGTCAAAGTAGGTACTCCAAAAAAAGTTCAAGTAGGATGGTACTATCGATAAGTACAAGGCAAGAGTTGTGTCGAAGGGGTATTCCCTGCGTGCAGGCTTAGAGTACGAGGAGACATTCGCGCCTGTCGTCACCTTTGCCTCCATCAAATCCATGTTGGGCATCGCTGCTGTAAAAGATTAGGAGGTCCACCAGATAGATGTCAAGACAGCTTTCCTCTACGGGAAGCTAGACAAAGAAGTGCTGATGGAAGTGCCCGAGGGAGTGAAAGCTCGAGAGGGCAAGGTTTGTAAACTGGTGAAAGCACTCTTCAGGCTCAAACAGGCCCCAAGGATGTGGTACAAAATGATGGACGGCTTCATGGCCGGGTTCACCTTCACGCACTACCAGAATGATCCTAGTGTGTATGTGTGCAAGGATGAGCAAGGCTTGATGCTCGTTGCACTGTACGTGCATGACCTGATCATCTGCTCGTCGTCAGTCGAGCTGTTGAACAAGATAAAGAAAGATCTCAGCAACAGGTTCAAGATGAAGGACATGGGTCCGCTCGAGCTCTACTTCAGAATAGCCGTCCACGGCAATCGAGCAGCAGGCACCATCGAGCTGAACTAAACCAAGTACATCATGGAGGTCCTCAAAAGCTACAACATGGAGGATTGCACGCCCATCAGCACACCCATGACAACAGACATCAAGTTCTCCTCCTCCATGAGCCCCAGTACAGAAGTAGAACGGCATGAGATAGAGAACATTCCTTACCAGTCTGTTGTTGGCAGCCTCATGTACACCATGGTGGAAGCACGTCCTGATATTTGCTATGCTGTGGGACAAGTGAGCAGGTTTGTGGCTAATCCATTACCATAGCACTGGCAACCTGTCAAGTGCCTTATACGCTATCTACAGAAGACACGACACATGGGACTCCAGTTTGGAGGCCAAGAGGGATCTGACCCGCTACGGCTGGTGTGCTACACAGACGCCGACTGGGGAGGAAGAATCGATGAAAGAAAGTCCACCTCGGGCTTTGTGTGCCTCCTGAACGGTGGTGTAGTCTCCTGGGTGTTGGATCTGGAGGAGAGAGGGACTCTTGGAGCAGCGAGCATGTGGGACTGAAAGGGCATCAGTTGTGCTGAAGAATGGTTGTTAAATCACTCAAAATGATGGAGTACATATAGAGCTAGAGCTTGGGCAAGTCAGCCCTCTCACAAGCCACACCACTTAGCCATGGAGGCTAAGGCTCACACACTAGAGTCCACAATCTCACACAAGGGAGGAAATCAGCCCAACAATCAGGCTGACCAGTCACACACGACCTACAGAGCTAGAGAATGCTCTCATGGCACACTTCTAGTGGTCACATCACCCACAAACCCATGGAGAATCGCCATGTGTCCATGGCTAGCACACAAGGATCTCACCTCACCTAAAAAGTAAGGAGAGGTACCTTTATCCTAGTCAGCACACTCTGACAAGGCAATCCTAAGACCAAGGACCTTTTTGGATATTTCTCCCATCNTTTCCTGGAACTTGCTCCTGTGGACCTGAAACTGAGCCGGACGGCTCCTTTCCCAACAATCTCCCACTTTGCCGCAGTCAGAGTGGGCTGGGTCCACATGCCTTCATGCACAACTGCTGCTTCTCACGGGTCACTGGCTTGGTGCAGAAATCAGCGACCTGCTTGCTGGTTGGAGTAAACTCCAGCTTGATAGCACCCTCCTGCACCATGTGCCTGATGAAGTGGTAGTCGATGTCAATGTGCTTGGTGCGAGCATGGTGCTCGGGATTCTTGGCGAGTGCAATAGCGCTCTGGTTGTCGACGCGCATAGGAACAGGAACTGTTGCACTCCCACTCATCTCCGCCATGAGACGCTGAGGCCAAACTGCTTCCTTCGCTCCAAAACTGAGAGAGACGTACTCAGCTTCTGTGCTTGAGGTGGCCATGACCACCTGCCACTTGCTGCACCAGCTGATGGCACCTCCATTCATGAGAAACACATGTCCACAGATGGACTTGCGAGTCTCAGGGTTTGAATCCCAATCTGCGTCTATGTAGCCGACGATGCTGTTGTCGTTGCCGTTGTAGCTGATGCCGATGTTGGCGGTTCCAGCAAGGTAGCGGAAGATCCGCTTCACTGCCTTCTGGTGCTCAGGGCCGGGGTTAGCCATGTGCTGGCTCACAGCGCTCACAACCTGTGCGATGTGAGGCCTGGTTGCCACCATCAGGTACATAAGACTGCTGACGGCGCTCTGGTACTTCTGCCGCTCAGCTGCATCTGCTTCTCCACTGAAGCTCACGAGGTACTGCCGCGTCTCCAGCGGCGTGCTGATGGGTTTGGCCTCTGCCATGCCGAACCGCTGCAAGACGTCCTTGATGTAGCGACTCTGCTGTAGCAAGAGAGAGCGTGATTTGCGGTCACGCATGATCTGGATGCCAAGGAAGTATGACGCCTCCCCGAGATCAGACATCTGGAAGCGCTCCTGCATCGCCTCCTTGAACTCCTGCAGTGCAGACATGCTGTTGGAAAGGAGGAGCATGTCATCCACATACACAATGATGATGAGGATCTCATGCTCATGCTGCCANCTTCTGCAGCTTGCAAACCAGGTGCTCCTGGCCATCCATGACGAACCCCTCCGGCTGCTCCATGTAGATCTCCTCCTCCAAGTCACCATTCAAGAATGCCGTCTTGACATCCATGTGGTGAACCTCGAAATCCTCAGCTGGTGTATAAGGGAGGAGCGTGTGCACAGAGGCAAACTTTGCAACAGGGGCAAAAGTTTCTGTGTAGTCGATGCCCTCCTGCTGCGACTAGCCCTTGGCGACCAGCCTCGCCTTGTACTTTTCCAGGTTACCATCTGCTCCCCGCTTCTTCTTGAACACCCACTTGCACTTGATCACCTTACGCCCAGGTGGACGCTCAGTGAGCTCCCACGTGCCCTTGTCCAGCTGCGACTCTATCTCCTGCTGCACGACTTGCGCCCAATCTCTTGCATCCGGTGCAGCCATGGCCTCCTTGTATGACGTTGGCTCATCTGAATCTGCTACAACTGCGACGTTCATCTGTTCTGGTTTCTGCAGCATCCAGAAATGGCCGCGCTCACCAGGCTTGTAACGCACCCTAAGAGGGTAACTGCGACCTGGTGCTGGAGCGTTAGCGGGCGGCTGGCGCGGTACTGCTGGCACAACTGCTACTGCTGGTGGTGCTACATCTTCCTCCTCTGCTTCTGCCGGTGAGGCTGCTGTATCTGCTGCATCGGACATGGGAGAGTAGAGTGATTCTCCCACTGTCACAGTAGAGGAAGGATCGGGAGAGAGTGGGTCTAGAAGGATTTCTGCTCCCACTGTCTCGTTAGCTGCTGGTTCTGCTGCCTCTTCACAGACAATGTTGGTGCCGATTACGTTACTCTCGTTGAAGACGACATCCCTGGAGATGATGACGTGGACTGTATCCCTCCCATAGAGGCGATAGGCCTTGCTTGCCACGTCGTAGCCAATCATCAGCATCTGCGCACTCTTTGCGTCCCATTTCTGCCGCTTCTCCTTGGGCACGTGCATGTGCGCCAGGCTGCCAAATGCTCGGAGATGACCCACGCTCGGTTTCTTGCCGAACCACGCTTCGTACGACGTCATCTGCTCCAGCGCCTTAGTTGGACTGCGGTTCTTGATGTAGACTGCAGTGCTCACGGCCTCAGCCCAGAAGTCGTAGGTCAGCCGAGCCGCGTGCAGCATGGAGCGCGCCGACTCCACAATGGTANCCTTGATGCCAGCTGCTGCGAGGTAGTCCTGGAACTCCTTGCTCAGGTACTCTCCACCGCGATCGCTGCGCAGCGCCTTGATCTTCTTGCCAGTCTGGTTCTCCACCATGGCCTTGAACTCCTTGAACCTGTCAAAGCACTGGTCCTTGGAAGGAAGGAAGTACACAGCAGTGTAACGGCTGAAATCATCAATGAAGGTAAAGAAATACCTAGAGCCTCCAAAGCTCTGGGTGTGCATCGGTCCACACAGGTCCGTGTGGACCAGCTCCAACACCTCCTTCGCACGCTCCCCTGCTCCAGAGAACGCCTCCCGGTGCTGCTTCCCCTCCAAACAGCCGATGCACAACTGTTGTTTAAAGTTAGAGATGGTAGGCAGGTCACGCACCATCTGCTTTGCTTGAAGCTGCTGCAAGGCACGCATGCCGATGTGGCCGTAGCGCGCATGCCAGATCTCACCATCTGTTGCCTACACCACTGCTACAAGACTCTGCTCACGCGGGATCTTGGTCACCCCCAGCAGGCGGTACATGTCGCCCTCCTTCACCGACCTGGCCAACTCCTCTCCTATATCCTTGTTGAGGATGTAGCCATAGTCATCATCGAAGACGACGCACAGTCCTGTGTTTGTAAGAGAGGAGACTGAGAGGAGGTTGAATGCAGCATTAGGTACGTACAGCACGCCATGGAACACTCCCACTTCAATGCCACGCGGGGTCTCCAACCATATCTCCACAGTCCCAATCCCTTCAGCATACACCACCCGATCATCACCCAAAGCGATAGGACGGGGAGGGATGGACAGCAACTCCGTAAACCACTCCCTGTGGTGGGTAAGACTCTTGGTACACCCAGAGTCTTAATATCACGCCAGATCCGCCTTCTCCTCCTACGTTATGTCAGACGTCGCCATGAAGAGGCGGTCGCGCACCTCCTTGGCCACGTTCATGTTACCAAAATGGCGCACGCCGGTCTGGTTCTGCTGCTGTTGGTGCTGGTGCTGCTGACGTTGCTGTGACTGCTGCTGCTGTTGCTGTGGAGATTGCTGATTTTGCTGCTGCTACTGCTGCTCCTTCTGGTCCCTCTTGAACTTGAAGTACTCTTTCTTGTAGTGCCTCTCCTTCTGGCAATAATGGCACTTGCCCTTCTTCTTGCCTCTCTGTTGCCCGGACTGCTGCTGCTGCTGGTTGCGTGAGCCCATCGCCATGAAGGCTGCTTCACTGCTGCTGTTGCCGCCATTGCGTTTTGCGGCATTGCGGCGTAGTTCCACCTGCACCAGGTGTGTGCAGATGAAGTCGAGGTCGAGAGTTGGCTGGAACTCCGGCGTCTCTCGCACCGTGTCGTAGCTGGTTGGGAGTCCCCTCAGCAAGAGGAGGATGAAGCTCGTCTCTTCCACAGGGTTGCCGGCCGCTCTCAGCTGCTTCGCCAGCTCCTTTGCCCTGTCCAGGTACGCCTCCATCCCTTCACCACCCTGCATTTTCAGCGCCATCATCTTTTCCTCCAAAAGCATGAGGAATGCAGGATCCTTGCTCTCATACTTCTTGCACAACGTGTCCCACCCCTCCTTTGCAGTAGCCTTGTCACTCACGTACTGAAGATGCAGGTTGGAGATGGTGTTGACAAGCAACCTGTAGGCCTGCCTGTCCTTCTTCCACTCCTCGTACGCCGCCGCTGCAGTTGTAGATGAACTTGCATCTGCTGCACCTTTATGCGGCGTCTTCCTCGCTACCACCTGAGCTACGGTGATGCCTTTTGCCTGTGGAGGCGGAGTGCGCTCGTCGCCGCTCACCACCTCCCACAAGCCCTTCTCCTCCAAAAGGAGGCGGGTACGGATCTTCCAAAACGTGAAGTTGGCGCGTCCTTCCAGCCTCTCCAAGGGCTGGGCTGATGTTACCACGCCTGCTGCTGCCATTTTGAGCTTAGGTGATGCTCAACCTGCCCTTGGGTGGTAGCGCTACCCCTGCTTCTGCTTCTGCTTCTGCCAGAAATCTGTCTGACAGAAAATGGACTGTAGATGGCTGCAGACTGGGAATTTGGAAAAACTGAGCCCACCACTAGAAAATTAAGCTCAAAAACTTTCAGATCGACCCATAAAACAGGGTCATCAACAGGGGATTTTGAAAGATATGCCCTTTTGAAAACAGGGTATGCTTCTGCTCCTACTCCAACTCAGACCAGCCAGCTTGTAAACGGCGTTTCTCCCAAGCGAATCAATGGAATGCAAATCTTTTTGCACCAATGGAAAGCTTAGGAAAAATACTACAATTCGCATGTGCCACGTTTTAAATTTGACAAAGAAACGAGAGAGTTATGGTCATCACAAGGCGACAGTCTTACTCATAGAGAAGAGTGTAGCCCTGGCCGACCTCGTTTTGAGCATAACTCTCAATCCGACTGTTGGATCTTTGCGATCTTGGGTTTGTTGGAAAGCTTGTCTCGCGAAATTTAAGATCCAGTGGTCGATCATCAAATTTGGTCAAGGTTTGACCCTAACCCGTCACTCTCAAACTGACGGCCTGTGCTGGCTGAATCTGGCAGAATCTGGCTCTGATACCAAATGTTGGATCTGGAGGAGAGAGGGAGCCTTGGAGCAGCGAGCATGTGTGATTGGAAGGGCATCANGAGAGAGTTATGGTCATCACAAGGCGACAGTCTTACTCATAGAGAAGAGTGTAGCCCTGGCCGACCTCGTTTTGAGCATAACTCTCAATCCGACTGTTGGATCTTTGCGATCTTGGGTTTGTTGGAAAGCTTGTCTCGCGAAATTTAAGATCCAGTGGTCGATCATCAAATTTGGTCAAGGTTTGACCCTAACCCGTCACTCTCAAACTGACGGCCTGTGCTGGCTGAATCTGGCAGAATCTGGCTCTGATACCAAATGTTGGATCTGGAGGAGAGAGGGAGTCTTGGAGCAGCGAGCATGTGGGACTGAAAGAGCATCAGTTGTGCTGAAGAATGGTTGTTGAATCACTCAAAATGATGGAGTACATATAGAGCTAGAGCTTGGGCAAGTGAGCCCTCTCACAAGCCACACCACTTAGACATGGAGGCTAAGGCTCACACACTAGAGTCCACAATCTCACACAAGGGAGGAAATCAGCCTAGCAATCAGGCTGACCAGTCACACACGACCTAGAGAGCTAGAGAATGCTCTCATGGCACACTTCTAGTGCTCACATCACCCACAAACCCATGGAGAATCGCCATGTGTCCATGGCTAGCACACAAGGATCTCACCTCACCTAAAAAGTAAGGAGAGGTACCTTTATCCTAGTCAGCACACTCTGACAAGGGAATCCTAAGACCAAGGACCTTTTTGGATATTTCTCCCATCAGGTCTTGACCCTGGACCTCTTGCCTTTTTCTTTTCTCAGGCTAAGGCATGGAGCCATCGCCCATGGCCACCCAGACATCGGCGGTCCATGACCCCTAAAACTTCGAAAATTCATATCTCCCAATCCGACCGTTGGATCGGCCT
>SZWC01000145.1:506978-529646 GCA_023375785.1 Penium margaritaceum | reverse complement strand
TACAGCACGCCATGGAACACTCCCACTTCAATGCCACGCGGGGTCTCCAACCACATCTCCACAATCCCAATCCCCTCAGCATACACCACCCGATCATCACCCAAAGCAATCGGACGGGGGGGAATGGAGAGCAGCTGCGTGAACCACTCCTTGTGGTGCGTCAGACTCTTGGTACACCCCGAGTCCTTGTACCACGCCAGATCCGCCTTTTCCTTCTGCGACATGTCAGACTTCGCCATGAAGAGGCGGTCGCGCACCTCCTTGGCAACGTTCATGTTGCCAAAATGGCGCACGCCAGTCTGGTTCTGCTGCTGCTGCTGCTGCTGGCGTTGTTGTGACTGCTGCTGCTGTTGCTGTGGAGATTGCTGCTTTTGCTGCTGCTGCTGCTGCTGCTCCTTCTGGTCCCTCTTGAACTTGAAGCACTCTTTCTTGTAGTGCCCCTCTTTCTGGCAATAGTGGCACTTGCCCTTCTTCTTGCCTCTCTGCTGCCCGGACTGCTGCTGCTGCTGGTTGCGTGAGCCCATGGCCATGAAAGCTGCTTCACTGTTGCTGCCGCCATTGCGCTTTGCTGCATTGCGACGCAATTCCACCTGCACCAGGTGTGTGCAGATGAAGTCGAGGTCGAGAGTTGGCTGGCACTCCAGCGTCTCTCGCACCGTGTCGTAGCTGGTTGGGAGTCCCCTCAGCAAGAGGAGGATGAAGCGCGTCTCTTCCACAGGGTTGCCGGCCGCTCTCAGCTGCTTCGCCAGCTCCTTGGCCCTGTGCAGATACGCCTCCATCCCTTCACCACCTTGCATTTTCAGCGCCATCATCTTTTCCTCGAAAAGCATGAGGAATGCTGGATCCTTGCTCTCATACTTGCACAATGTGTCCCACCCCTCCTTTGCAGTAGCCTTGTCATTCACGTACTGAAGATGCGGGTTGGAGATGGTGTTGACAAGCAACCTACAGGCCTGCCTGTCCTTCTTATTCCACTCCTCATACGTCGCTGGTACAGCTGCAGAAGAACCCGCATCAGCTGCACCCTTTTGCGGCGTCTTCCCCGCCACCACCTGCGCTGCGGTGATGCCTTTTGCCTGTGGAACTGGAGCCGGCTCGTCGCCGCTCACCACCTCCCACAAGCCCCTCTCCTCCAAAAGGAGGCGGGTACGGATCTTCCAAAACATGAAGTTGGCGCGTCCCTCCAGCCTCTCCAAAGGCTGGGCTGCTGTCACAACGCCAGCTGCTGCCATTTTGAGCCTTGGTGATGCATAGCGCTGCCCTTGGATGGCGGCGCTACCCCTGCTTCTGCTTCTGCTTCTGCCAGAAATCTGTCTAACAGAAAATGGACTGTAGATGCCAGCAGACTGGGAATTTTAAAAAAACTGAGCCCACGAATGGAAAATTCAGCTCAAAACCTTTCAGATCGACCCATAAAACAGGGTCATCAACAGGGGATTTCAAAAGATATGCCCTCTTGAAAACAGGGTATGCTTCTGCTTCTACTCCAACTCAGGCCAGCCAGCTTGAAAACGGCGTTTCTCCCAAACGAATCAATGGAATGCAAATATGTTTGCACCAATGGAAAGCTTAGGAAAAATACTACAATTCGCATGTGCCACTTTTTAAATTTGACAAAGAAACAAGAGAGTTATGGTCATCACAAGGCGACAGTCTTACTCATAGAGAAGAGTGTAGCCCTGGCCGACCTCGTTTTAAGCATATCTCTCAATCCGACCGTTGGATCTTCGCGATCTTGAGCTCGTTGGAAAGCTTGTCTTCTGAACTTGAAGATCAAGTAGTCTATCGTCAAATTTGCTGAAGGTTTCACCCCAACCCGTCACTCTCAAAGTGACGGCCTGTGCTGGCTAAAAGTGGCAGAACTTGGCCCTTATATCAAATGTTGGATCTGGAGGAGAGAGGGAGTCTTGGAGCAGCGAGCATGTGTGATTGGAAGGGCATTACTTGTGCTGAAGAATGGTTATTGAATCACTCAAAATGATGGAGTACATATAGAGCTAGTGCTTGGGCAAGTCAGCCCTCTCACAAGCCACACCACTTAGCCATGGAGGCTAAGGCTCACACACTAGAGTCCACAATCTCACACAAGGGAGGAAATCAGCCTAACAATCAGGCTGACCAGTCACACACGACCTAGAGAGCTAGAGAATGCTCTCATGGCACACTCCTAGTGGTCACATCACCCACAAACCCATGGAGAATCGCCATGTGTCTATGTCTAGCACACAAGGATCTCACCTCACCTAAAAAGTAAGGAGAGGTACCGTTATCCTAGTCAGCACACTCTGACAAGGCAATCCTAAGACCAAGGACCTTTTTGGATATTTCTCCCATCAGGTCTTGACCCTAGACCTCTTGCCTTTTTTCTTTTCTCAGGCTAAGGCATGGAGCCATCACCCATGGCCACCCAGACATCGACGGTCCATGACCCCCGAAACTTCGAAAATTTATATCTCTTAATCCGACCGTTGGATCGGCCTGAAACGTGGACCATAGATAATTTGCCACCTGATCTTTGCAATGGTTAAGACGGATTGACGATCGGAGCAAGCATCTGGAAGTTTCCTGGAACTTGCTCCTGTGGACCTGAAATTGAGCCGGATGGCTCCTTTCCCAACAGCGACTCTGCTGTAGCGAGAGAGAGCGTGATTTGCGGTCACGCATGATCTGGATGCCAAGGAAGTATGACGCCTCCCCGAGATCATACATCTGGAAGCGCTCCTGCATCGCCTCCTTGAACTCCTACAGTACAGACATGCTGTTGGAAAGGAGGAGCATGTCATCCACATACACAATGATGATGAGGATCTCATGCTCATGCTGCCAGCGATACACGCTGTAATCACACTCGCTGCGCTCAAACCCCATGCACTGCAACGCCGCATCCAACTTCTGGTTCCAAGCATGCGACGCTTGTTTGTGGCCATACAGGGACTTCTGCAGCTTGCAAACCAGGTGTTCCTTGCCATCCATGACGAACCCCTCCGGATGCTCCATGTAGATCTCCTCCTCCAAGTGACCATTCAAGAATGCCGTCTTGACATCCATGTGGTGAACCTCGAAATCCTCAACTGCTGCATAAGAGAGGAGCGTGCGTATAGAGGCAAACTTTGCAACAGGGGCAAACGTTTCTGTGTAGTCGATGTCCTCCTGCTGCGAGTAGCCCTTGGCGACCAGATACGCCTTGTACTTTTCCAGGTTACCATCTGCTCCCCGCTTCTTCTTGAACACCCACTTGCACTTGATCACCTTACGCCCAGGTGGACGCTCAGTCAGCTCTCACGTGCCGTTATCCAGCTGCGACTGTATCTCCTGCTGCACGACTTGCGCCCAATCTGCTACATCCGGTGCAGCCATGTCCTCCTTGTATGACGTTGGCTCATCTGAATCTGCTACAACTGCGACGTTCATCTATTCTGGTTTCTGCAGCATCCAGAAATGGCCGCGCTCACCAGGCTTGTAACGCACCCTAAGAGGGTACCTGCGACCTGGTGCTGGAGTGTTAGCGGGCGGCTGGCGCGGTGCTGCTGGCAAAACTGCTACTGCTGGTGGTGCTACATCTTCCTCCTCTGCTTCTGCCGGTGAGGCTGCTGTATCTGCTACATCAGACATGGGAGAGGAGAGTGATTCTCCCACTGTCACAGTAGAGGAAGGATCGGGAGAGAGTGGGTCTGGAAGGCTTTCTACTCCCACTATCTCGTCAGCTGCTGGTTCTGCTGCCTCTTCATAGACAATGTTGGTGCCGATTACGTTGCTCTCGTTGAAGACGACATCCCTGGAGATGATGACGTGGCCTGTATCCTTCTCATAGAGGCGATAGGCCTTGCTTGCCACGTCGTAGCCAATCATCAGCATCTGCGCACTCTTTGCGTCCCATTTCTGCCGCTTCTCCTTGGGCACGTGCATGTACGCCAGGCTGCCAAATGCTCGGAGATGACCCACGCTCGGTTTCTTGCCGAACCACGCCTCGTACGGCGTCATCTGCTTCAGCGCCTTAGTTGGACTGTGGTTCTTGATGTAGACTGTAGTGCTCACGGCCTCAGCCCAGAAGTCGTAGGTCAGCCGAGCCGCGTGCAGCATAGAGCGCGCTGACTCCATAATGGTACGATTGGCGCGTTCTGCACACTGTTCAGCTGCGGCGAATATGGCGCGGTACGCTGCGCCTTGATGCCAGCTGCTGCGAGGTAGTCCTGGAACTCCTTGCTCAGGTACTCTCCACCGCGATCGCTGCGCAGCGCCTTGATCTTCTTGCCAGTCTGGTTGTCCACCATGGCCTTGAACTCCTTGAACCTGTCTAAGCACTGGTCCTTGGAAGGAAGGAAGTACACAGCAGTGTAACGGCTGAAATCATCAATGAAGGTCAGGAAATACCTAGAGCCTCCAAAGCTCTGGGTCTGCATCGGTCCACACAGGTCCGTGTGGACCAGCTCCAACACCTCCTTCGCACGCTCCCCTGATCCACAGAACGCCTCCCGGTGCTGCTCCCCCTCCAAACAGCCGATGCACAATTGCTGTTCAAAGTTAGAGATGGTAGGCAGGTCGCGCACCATCTGCTTTGCTTGAAGCTGCTGCAAGGCACGCATGCCGATGTGGCCGTAGCGTGCATGCGAGATCTCACTATCTGTCGCCTGCACCACTGCTGCAAGACTCTGCTCACGTGGGATCTTGGTCGCCCCTTGCAGGCGGTACATGTCGCCTTCCTTCACCGACCTGGCCAACTCCTCTCCTGTTTCCTTGTCGAGGATGTAGCCATAGTCATCGTCAAAGACGACTCGCAGTCCTGTGTTGGTGAGAAAGGACACTGAGAGAAGATTGAACGCAGCATTAGGTACGTACAGCACGCCATGGAACACTCCCACTTCAATGCCACGCGGGGTCTCCAACCACATCTCCACAATCCCAATCCCTTCAGCATACACCACCCGATCATCACCCAAAACGATAGGACGGGGAGGGATGGACAGCAACTGCGTAAACCACTCCTTGTGGTGCGTCAGACTCTTGGTACACCTAGAGTCTTTGTACCACGCCAGATCCGCCTTCTCCTTCTGCGACATGTCAGACTTCGCCATGAAGAGGCGGTCGCGCACCTCCTTGGCCACGTTCATGTTGCCAAAATGGCGCATGCCGGTCAGGTTCTGCTGCTACTACTGGTGGTGCTGCTGACGTTGTGGTGACTGCTGCTGCTGTTGTTGTGGAGATTGCTGCTTTTGCTGCTGCTGCTTCTGCTCCTTCTGGTCCCTCTTGAACTTGAAACACTCTTTCTTGTAGTGCCCCTCTTTCTGGCAATAATGGCACTTGCCCTTCTTCTTGCCTCTCTGCTGCCCGGACTGCTGCTACTGCTGGTTGCGTGAGCCCATCGCCATGAAAGCTACTTCACTGCTGCTGTTGCCGCCATTGCGTTTTGCGGCATTGCGACACAGTTCCACCTACACCAGGTGTGTGCAGATGAAGTCGAGGTCGAGAGATGACTGGCACTCCAGCGTCTCTCGCACCGTGTCGTAGCTGGTTGGGAGTCCCCTCAGCAAGAGGAGGATGAAGCGCGTCTCTTCCACGGGGTTGCCGGCCGCTCTCAACTGCTTCGCCAGCTCCTTTGCCCTGTCCAGGTACGCCTCCATCCCTTCATCACCCTGCATTTTCAGCGCCATCATCTTTTCCTCCAAAAGCATGAGGAATGCAGGATCCTTGCGCTCATACTTCTTGCACAACGTGTCCCACCCCTCCTTTGCAGTAGCCTTGTCACTCACGTACTGAAGATGCGGGTTGGAGATGGTGTTGACAAGCAACCTGTAGGCCTGCCTGTCCTTCTTCTTCCACTCCTCAAACGCCGTTGGTACAGTTGCAGAAGAACCCGCATCAGCTGCACCCTTTTGCGGCATCTTCCCCGCCACGACCTGCGCTGCGGTGATGCCTTTTGCCTGTGGAGGCGGAGCGCCCTCGTCGCCGCTCACCACCTCCCACAAGCCCCTCTCCTCCAAAACGAGGCGGGTACGGATCTTCCAAAACGTGAAGTTGGCGCGTCCTTCCAGCCTATCCAAGGGCTGGGCTGCTGTTACCACGCCTGCTGCTGCCATTTTGAGCTTTGGTGATGCTCAACGCTGCCCTTGGGTGGCGACGCTACCCCTGCTTCTGCTGCTGCTTCTGCCAGAAATCTGTCTGACAGAAAATGGACTGTAGATGCCAGCAGACTTGGAATTTGGAAAAACTGAGCCCACCACTAGAAAATGCAGCTCAAAACCTTTCAGATCGACCCATAAAACAGGGTCGTCAACAGGGGATTTTGAAAGATATGCCCTCTTGAAAACAGGGTATGCTTCTGCTCCTACTCCAACTCAGACCAGCCAGCTTGTAAACGGCGTTTCTCCCAAACGAATAGATGGAATACAAATATTTTTGCACCAATGGAAAGCTTAGGAAAAATACTACAATGCGCATGTGCCACGTTTTAAATTTGACAAAGAAACAAGGGAGTTATGGTCATCACAAGGTGACAGTCTTACTCATAGAGAAAAGTGTAGCCCTGGCCGACCTCGTTTTGAGCATAACTCTCAATCTGACTGTTGGATCTTCGCGATCTTGGGCTCGTTGGAAAGCTTTTCGTGCGATCTTGAAGATCTTGTGGTCGATCGTCAAATTTGGTCAAGGTTTGACCCTAACCCGTCACTCTCAAAGTGACGGCCTGTGCTGGCTGAATGTGGCAGAATTTGGCTTTGATACCAAATGTTGGATCTGGAGGAGAGGGGGAGTCTTGGAGCAGCGAGCATGTGGGACTGAAAGGGCATCCGTTGTGCTGAAGAATAGTTGTTGAATCACTCAAAATGATGGAGTACATATAGAGCTAGAGCTTGGGCAAGTCAGCCCTCTCACAAGCCACACCACTTAGCCATGGAGGCTAAGGCTCACACACTAGAGTCCACAATCTCACACAAGGGAGGAAATCAGCCCAACAATCAGGCTGACCAGTCACACACGACCTAGACAGCTAGAGAATGCTCTCATGGCACACTCCTAGTGGTCACATCACCCACAAACTCATGGACAATCGCCATGTGTCCATGGCTAGCACACAAGGATCTTACCTCACCTAAAAAGTAAGATGAGGTACCTTTATCCTAGTCAGCACTCTCTAACAAGGCAATCCTAAGACCAAGGACCTTTTTGGATATTTCTCCCATCAGGTCTTGACCCTGGATCTCTTGCCTTTTTCTTTTCTCAGGCTAAGGCATGGAGCCATCGCCCATGGCCACCCAGACATCGGCGGTCCGTGACCCTGAAACTTCGAAAATTCATATCTCCCCATCCGACTGTTGGATCGGCCTAAAACTTGGACCGTAGATAATTTTCCACCTGATCTTTCCAATGGTGAAGACGGATTGACGATCAGACCAGGCATCTGGATGTTTCCTGGAACTTGCTCCTTGTGGACCTGAAACTGAGCCGAACGGCTCCTTTCCCAACAATTGCTGGAGGCGGGTGACACACCCTCGCCTAACTGGCGTGGGATGCCTGTGGCCATAGCCAGCGAGGCTGCCAATTCAGGGAGAGCGTCCGCTCAGGCTGAAGCAGAGTTGACATCCGACACCGCGTCGGAGACATCCAAGGCCTCCTCGGAGGCCAGTGACTCTTCCCTTCTAGCGACCCCTATTGGGAAAGCACAGTAGCAGCAGCAGCACGAGCAGCCAGCACCAGCACCACTGCGGCGCAGTGAGCGCCAAGCAAAGCCTGCGAAGCACTACGACGGAGGGAAGGCCGAGTGGACTGGCCTAAGCTGGTCGTGCCTTGCGCAGGGAGAGCCGGCTACCATCGCCGAGGCTCTCTCGCGGCCTGATACCGCTAAGTGGAAGGAGGCGATGGAGAGCGAGCTCGCCTCCATCGAGGAGAACGGAACGTGGGTGCTGGTGGACAGACCACCAAACGCACACGTGGTGGGCGTGAAGTGGGTCTTATGCGTCAAACGCAAGCAAGACAACAACATCGATAAGTACAAGGCAATGATCGTCGCGAAGGGGTTCTCGCAGAGAGCAGGGTCTGAGTACGACGAGACCTACTCTCCTGTCACGTCCTTCCCCTCCATTCGCACCTTGTTGGCTGTGGGTACGGCGCGCAACATGGAAATCCACCAGATGGACGTCAAGACTGCCTTCCTTTACGGGAAGCTTGACAAGGAGATACTAATGGAGGTGCTCGAGGGTGTCAAGGCAAAACCTGGGCAGGTGTGTCGCCTCATCAAGGCGCTCTACGGGCTGAAACAGGCCCCAAGGATCTGGTACAAGGAGATGGACAGCTTCATGGCTGGCCTTGGCTTCTCGCACTGCCACAACGACCCCAGTGTGTATGTGCGTGCGGATGACCAGGGGCTGTTGCTGGTAGCCATGTATGTGGATGATCTGATTCTGGCCTCCACCTCCATGAAAGCCCTCGAGGGCCTCAAGGAGAAGCTGCATGGACGGTTTCAGATGAAGGATATGGGCGAGCTCGAGTACTACCTGGACATCGCCATACATCGCAAGCAAGGAGCAGGCACCATCAAGCTCAACCAGACGAAGTACATCTCAGAGGTGCTTCGGCGCTATGGCATGGAAGACGCCAAACCCCTCAGCACTCCTCTCCCCACGAAGTGCAATCTCACCTCCGACCACTCCCCTAGCACGGAAGCCGAGCGCCGCAAAATACAGGATGTGCCGTACCAGTCTGCGGTGGGTAGCATCATGTATGCCATGGTTGGCACGCGGCCGGACATCTCCTTTGCTGTGGGGCTAGTCAGTCGGTATGTGGCCAACCCTGGGCCACTCCACTGGCAGGCCGTGAAGCGCATTTTGCGCTATCTCAACAAGACACGACACATGGGGCTGTAGTACGGCGACCTTCAAGGAACAGACCCTTTGCGCCACAAGTGCTTCACCGACGCAGATTTTGGAGGTAACATGGATGATAGGAAGTCCACCTCGGGCTTTGTGTGCCTTGTGAACGGCGGCGTTGTGTCGTGGGCTAGTCGCAAGTAGGACTGTGTCTCCATCTCAACCGCACAAGCTGAGTACGTGGCGTTGTCTGAGGTGTGCAAGGAGACGCAGTGGCTACTCAGCTTGCTCGCTGAGATGCACGCATCACAGAAGGAGGCCACAGTCATCCACGTCGACAACCAGAGCGCGATGGACATCGCGTTCAAGGACACCCTCTCCAGGCAGACCAAGCACATCGACATCTGCTATCACTACAAGCGCGACCTCGTCGCCAAGGGAGTGGTGGATCTGTAGTACATCTCGACCAAGCAGATGCTCGCGGACTTCCTGACGAAGCCCCTGGACAGTGACCCGCACATGGCAGGGGTACGAGGCATCAGGATGGTGAGTGCAGCAAACGACGACTTAATGGGCGGGCTACTTCACAGGTGGCCGACATCGCTGAGCCCATGGCCGCAGAAGGAATCTAGTCGCAGATGGACGCAGGTGCAAGGGAGAGTTTGTTATGTTCTGTGTATGCCCCTGGTCCAATCAGCAGAAGATTTAGACTGGGTATGCACTGCGCTTGTAGCGCAAGTTCCCCAGCGACATGCAAGAAAGGCTGAGAGAGACAAGGCATGTACTGCTCACCCTTGTGGAGTAAGTCCCCTTGGTCTACTCTTGGTAGTCTACATGGTGCATGCTCCTTAGGACAACTTCCTACAGCCTAGTGGGTGAAGGCACCGTCTCGCAAGCGAGAGGTCTGGGGTGAAATCCCCCAGGACAAAATTTTCTTTGTGACTAAAAAGGACCAAGGAAGCTTCCTAGAAGCTTCTAAGGTCGAAGGTGGATCAAGCGCCACTTGGCGGTCACAGAGGGTGCCATGTCATCAAAGCTGATGACACTGTCTAGGGTGGCCTTGGAGGGAGGCCCCTCCAAGGAGCCTTTGGGAGTACTGACCTGAGACTATATAAGGCCTGTCATTTGCATGTGATAATATCATCATCTCTTACTCTTGAGACTTGGGAGAAAACTAATCCCTTGTTGGCCACCAAGAAAGAGGGTAAAGAACAAGTGCAAGTGCACACTTTTGTGTGTAGCTTTGCCAGTTGGGTGAGAGTTTGGAACACTCTCCGGCCACGGTGGGGACAAGCTAAGTGAACCTTTCAGTGTGGAAACACCACTCCGTGGGTGATCTCTACCTTGGTTGAAATACCAAGGGCGGTCGGCGGTTTGCCTGTCGACGCCGTTTACTCTAGACCGTGGCCAAGTGCGGAGTGATAGAAACAAATCNGCCCCTCCAAGGAGCCTTTGGGAGTACTGACCTGAGACTATATAAGGCCTGTCATTTGCATGTGATAATATCATCATCTCTTACTCTTGAGACTTGGGAGAAAACTAATCCCTTGTTGGCCACCAAGAAAGAGGGTAAAGAACAAGTGCAAGTGCACACTTTTGTGTGTAGCTTTGCCAGTTGGGTGAGAGTTTGGAACACTCTCCGGCCACGGTGGGGACAAGCTAAGTGAACCTTTCAGTGTGGAAACACCACTCCGTGGGTGATCTCTACCTTGGTTGAAATACCAAGGGCGGTCAGCGGTTTGCCTGTTGGCGCCGTTTACTCTAGGCCGTGGCCAAGTGCGGAGTGACAGAAACAAATCTCATAAGAAGCGAATTTGATTCAAAGAGGGTGTCGGAAATGTGTACTCTAAATCAAGAAGAGGTCCAGATCATCTCTTGAAAGAGGAACAAACAATTGGTCCAACGGTTGTCAGTTGACAGTTAACGACCAAGATGATGAAGAATCGTCCGTATCCGGCTAGCGAAGAAGCTGTTGCTCCTTTTGTTTCTCTATTTCCTGGTACATTTGGAGTATGTTCATTCCCTCCAAACTCAACCAGAACAGTTCTGTCCATCCTGTTCCCCTTCGGTTCCGCGACCTCGCTGCCGTGTCTTCGCCCTGCTCGCACGTCACATACCTTGTCTTCTCCAGCCTCCCACAGCTCTCAACTCTTTGCTCCGTCACTCTCGCTTCATCACTCAGCTCCCTACCACCCGTCATCACTCCTCTCTCTTGCCGTCTCTCAACAGCTCGTCTATCTCACGTTCCTGATATCTCGACCTCTCTGAAGCCCTGCGACTAACTCCTCGGGACCGTTCTTGCCTCCGTCACTTTGCTGACGTACTCGAGCATGGTCCGGTGCTTCTGCCTGCTTCTGCTCCTGCCCCTCTCATATTTGCATTCTTCTCACACTCATGACCGACCAACATGCGAGTTTTGCCAAGATCGAGCCAATGGATTTGTGCAACAACGGTGGCGACGAACGTACCTGCGGAGATCATGCCTATGCATGTCACTCTCCTATGCGTACAACTAGCAAAGCCGCATCGTGGTCTCGGGGCACTCCTCCCTCTCTCTTATCCGAGTTGCCACCTTACCCGTATGTCCACTCGACAAAGCGTGGTAGGCTAGGATATTACTTATTTGTGTTGCTTTCATTCTATTGAGTAATCAATCCATTGGATTCCTCTTCTGGCTCATCCTCTGGGCCGCCTCCAGTCTCTTTGCCCTCATTTCACTTCTCAGCGCCCGTGCTCTTGCACTATGCCCACTTCTTCTTGCCAACGTCACTCCTACATCAACAGTGCCTGCACCTTCAAGGAAGCTTCCTCCCTTCTCTCCAAAGTGCTGCATCCACTCACCTCAGTACTCCCTCAGCGCTCGTATCATCGAATCTGTGCCTATAACTCATTCCATCACTTTGCATCCACTTTTATTGCCATTCCGTCTTCCGTCGCCGTTCTCGCTCTGCTTTTGCTCGTGCTTCTTCCCAAACCTGCAACGCTCTTCCTTGTCACCACATCCACTCACGGGCAGCACCAATAGTATTCTGACATGTACCATCCTGTACCATCCTCCACCAGCCTAAGCTAGCATGCACAACCCCATACCATTGTTGAAGCTGGAGGAGAGAGGGGGCCTTGGAGCAGTGAGCATGTGAGACTGGAAGGATATCAGTTGTGCATGAGAATGGTTTTTTTGAATCACTCAAAATGATGGCTCACACAATAGAGTCTACAATCTCACAGAAGAGAGGAAATCTGTCTAGCAATCAGACTAAACAGTCACACATGACCTAGAGATCTAGAGAAGGCTCTTATGGCACACTCCTAGTGGTCACATCATCCAAAATCCCATGGAGAATTGCCATGTGTCAATGGCTAGCACACAAGGAGCTAACCTCACCTAAAAAGAAAGGAGAGGTACCGTTTTCCCAATGAGTACACTCTGACAAGGCAATCCTAAGATCAAGGACCTTTTTGGATATTTCTTCCATCAAGTCTCACCCCAGACCTCTTGCCTTTTGTTTTCTTAGACAAAGACATGGAGCCGTTGCCCATGGTCATCCAGACACCGCCGGTCGATGACCTCTGAAATTTTAAACATTCATCTTCCCCGATCCGACCGTTGGATCGGCCTGAAACTTGGACCATTGATAAATTGCCAATGGTATAGTCAGATTGGCGATTGGAGCAGGCATCTGGTAGTATCCCGGAACTTGCTCTTGTGGACCTAAAACTTAGGATGATCTAATTCCCAACAATCTCCCACTTTGACGCAGTCAGAGTGAGCTAAGTCCACATGCCTTCATACATAACTGCTACATCTCACGGGTCACTGGCTTGATGCAGAAATCAGCGACCTGCTTGCTTGTTCAAAGAACTCCAACTTGATGGCGTCTTCTTGCACTAAGTGTTTGATGAAGTGATAGGTGATGTCTATGTACTTGGTATGAGTATGGTACTCGGGGTTCTTGGCGAGTGCAATCACACTCTAGTTAGCGATGTCTATGGGAACAGGAACTGCTGCACTCCCACTCATCTCTCGGCAGCGATGTAGCTTCCCATGATGGTGTGGGCAGCGAAGGGCATGGAGAAGAGTGACATGATTTTGATGCCGTAGGCAATGGAGGTGTTGTTACTCAAGCGGTCTTCAAGGGCCTTCCAGACCTCGGGGGTCTTGGAGTCGAGATTGCGGATATCTTCATGCAGCTCAAGAGAGGAAATAGTCATGATGGTCATGAAGGCAGTGCTACTGGTGACGTTCCAGGCGGCACGGGTGATTCTAGATGCTACAGCTCTGGTACCAGTGGAAGTTGAAGATCTAGTTGCAGATGTGCCAGTAGAGGCGGAAGATGAGGATGTATTCAGAGGAGGATTGTGTACAGTTCCAGCGAAGGGGTTTCTCCTTGTAGCGGCTGTAGCGATGGTAGCGGTTGCGGTGGTTGCAACGGCATCAGGTGGTTCAATCCCAGTATCGGTAGTGGTGAGGAGGTCACTAAGAGTAATTCCCTCAACCTTCTGAGTCCGGAAGAAGAGAGACAATGAGTAGCTCCACAGCTTGTAGTTGCTGGTTCCATCGGGCTTCATAGTGAGCTTCAGGAGACTAGAAAGAGTGAGGGCAGAGGCCATGATGTAGTTGACGAGAAGGAAGGTAGATAGTTGATGGTGATGAGGAGTACTGATGGACAAGATGTTGTGCGAACTCTTCGTAGGCGAGGAAGACGACTCAAGAGAGTGGCACGAGATGGCGGTACAAGACAATCTTGGACAATTGATGATGATGATGATGACAATGGTCAGAAGATGATGAGCATATGAAGTGGTGACGTATGATGATGAGCAGATAACTGAGTACAAGGGTGAAACCGTGTACTCGAGAGAAGCGGATATGATGGTGGAGGAGCAGATGCTGCTACTGATGAGGAGAAGTGTGGGTGCAAGGACAAACCTCGTACACCAAATCACCAGGAGGAAGTGGAACCGTGTTGCCATGACATCTTAGTCAGAAGATGCGCTATCGCCGCAGTTCTTCTGGCGAGTACGTTTTTGAGGCGGAGGAGCTTGAACGAGGTACAAATGGGTGCGGTTGTCTGCGGCGAGCATGAAAGAGCCAGATGTGTCACTTGGGTTCTGATACCATGTCGCAATATTGCAGGTGCTGCTGTTGATAGGACATGGTCACAAGGACGAGTACTGTGGTTCAAGACAGAAGCACGAGCACAAGCAGAGTGGAAGCAATGAAAGAAAGAGGAATGGAAGCGGAAATGGTAGAAAAACAATGGAATGTATTTTGGGTGTGGCACCGAAGGTGCGAGAACTGAGGAGTTAGTGTCTTGAGTGGACGCAGTACTTTAGAGAGAAGGGCGGAAGCTTCCTCAAAGGTGTGAGCATTATTGCATTGGCATAAATTTTATGCTAAACAAATGTGTTTGGTGTTTAAATTGTTAAAGGACATGCAGGCCCATGTTAGGCGAACCAAGAACTTTGGTGGTGATTGGAAGAATTACTGTGCCAAAATCTGGTTGTCTTAAATGTGTAGATCAAGAAACAAGGAAGACAATACAATGAGCCTCATAGTGGACTTATGTACTGAACATTGGTGGAAAATCCTCCAGGCTACGTCATTTCCACACCAAAATGTATAAGCGGGGAATACGTACATCACAGAATGTGAAACTAATTGAGTCAAGTTTTCTGAAGCACTAGAACAAGTCACCGAGTGCCTGGATCTCGACCGTCCAGAAAAAACACAATATGGTACAACCACGTCCAGACTCCACGATGGTATGCTAGCACCACCGATAAGCCAAAGGTAGGCAAATCAGGCCTCCCAAGACGCCGGAACATGTCCCCAGACGCTTGAGTCTTGGGTACATGAAGACCACTCATGATAGATCCAAAGCATGTAAAGGCTCGATCGACCAGTACTAGGTTTCTGATATACAAGTTAAATCACTGTGTACCCCGGTGGTTTAAACCACCGGATGCAGAGTGGTTGTACTCAACGAGGGACCAGTTTCGGAGTAGGAAGTGAAGAGTGAGCATGATTTATCCCATACATCTAGAGACTGCCAAAGGTCCCAGCTAGCATGGTCCCGGGTATCACCCTTATCGGACTAGAAAGATGCAGGTGTGGAGAAGATGTTGTCCAATGATTCGTGAGTAGAAGAGGGATGTGAGGCTGAATCTCTCACATTTGGAAGCTTCGAAAGGTCAATACTAACGAGCTCCTCTAAACCTTCCTCTTTTGACTCGGGAGTTGTACAGGCACTGAAGGTGGTATTGGATGCTCCTGAACTAGAGGGCAGGGATGAATGTGCACATCTACACATGAAGCTCACCCTTGGAGTCGCCAACTTAGTTACACAGTACAATGGGTTTGAATACTTCCGTGGTATAACCATCTTTCCCTGAAGAGGAAATATGCGCTCGCGCATATGAGCATGATCGTCCCGAGTAACTACAATAAGCTCAAAGTAAACATCCAGAAGCATTCCCACCAGCTCATTTTAGGTACCATACAAGGTGTTTACTACTCGATGAGGCACCAGTCCATCCATGTATGCTGCCCAAAGCTGAGTGTCTACATAAACCATATCTCCTGGAGGATCATTTCCCATAGTTTTTACTCCAGTTTTGGACGTTCAATGACACATTATGCAGGCATGTCCAGTCCCAGGGATGAAGATAGGTTGAGGTGAAGCGAAGAGAGAGAGGGTCAAGGTACAAAAGAGAGGGATGGAGATGAGCTGTAAATCATCTCAGAATTGTCTGGGATGTTGTCAATACTCACGACCTCAACATTCACATCCTGTGATGCACTGTCTAAGACTAGCATGGAAGTGGACTTAGGATCTTTTGGGTTGTTTTTGCTACAATTCTCAATAAGTAGCTTAACCAATATATCTCGTAGTACATGCAGTCGATTCTCTATATCTCACAACTCACACACTCTATGCAATTACTTGTCTCCATGTCTCTGGAGAGAAGGAGATCAGGTAAATCATGAGTTGTGGAGATGATGGTGGATAATTCCGCTTAATGAGCGGCCACATGGATGTACTGGTCACAAATGAGGGAGAAAATATCGTCCTCCTCAGCACGGTATCCGGATAATGGTATCTCTTCCAAAAAAATAACGCAGGGGGATCCCTGCGTTATTTTCCCTTTACTCCCTCTGTCGTAGGAGGCATAATATCACTGACCAGTATACCGTCAAGGACAGAGGAAACATTAGTAGATATAGCCGGTGTAGTAGATATACCAGTGTTGACCTGGCCACCTTGAATCCCGGCACATCGATGTGACCCCCTTCCACATCGGCCACCCCGGAACCACGAACTTCCCTGGGTCGAGACTATGTAGTTCTCTGGCTTGTCCTGGGCACCGTATGCAACTTGAGACTCCCATTTCATGCTCATGCAGTCGCGAGTCATCTCTATTGTTGCTCAAATTTTGCATTTTTGCTCGGTCAGCTGCGCGGACTCATGCTGGTAGTGTGAGTCAGCGCACCTGACCACGTGTGGCTGAGCAACCGTTTTCCAGGGCTCTGCCAGCTAGTGCTTCAGATTCACAGACTGTCCAAAAACACAGATTTATCTATGTTATAAGTTCGACGTTTTGCACCCTGAGTTGAAAGACCAAAGGGTGCATGGCTCAGTTTGAAGACTGACGTTTGATCATCACACAAGGTTACGGTTTAGGCTTCAAAATTCTGATATTGATTCTTGAAGTTCGGACTTCAAGTTCCAAAGTTCGATATCAAACTGTCGAAGTTCAATTTTCTAATTTGAAGTCAGTCGTTTGAATCTTGACGTCCAAAGTTCATATTTTGAACTTCAGTTGTGACGCTTTGCATATGAAACGTGAATAACTATACTTTAGGGCATGTTATGTCATCCATTCAGTAAGGAAACCCTTTATCAAATCAATGTATATAACTTTCATCTGGTGTCGAAGGAGGAGGTTTTTGGTGGGTGGTAGATCGCCTGACATCTCTGGAACATGAGCTCAATAATTTGCCGTGTCAGACCTGGTTGGTTGGCAGCACCGCGGGGAGGGGAGGTCAGACCTCGTGGAAAATTCGAATGCGAACTGGGTGTACTTAGAGTGTGTCACAAAATGAGATATTTGTACAGAAAAAAATCAAAACAAGTTCATCCTCCCTTTTGGTATGGAGTAGCTACTATGTGTAAACGTAAAACACCTCCTACAGAAAAACTGTTTTGATATTTTTTATAAGCTCTTTTAAACCGACTGAACCTCCCGTCTCACTTCGACTACATCCATATTACCTGTTTTTATCTTTGTATATTTATCCCTCTTCACGTTCTTTTTTGTTCTACTTCTTCCTCTACCATTCTCCTGATATCGTTCTTTGTTTGCATTTCATCCTCATCAATTCTTACCCACTGTCAAGTTTATCTTGCTTTATAAAAGTTTCATTGACAGACAAGATCAGAGCTGGCAACGACCGCTTAATATGCTTGGCCGTACATGAGCACAAATACACTGAAAATGTGTCACAAGACATCATTCTTGTTTGAAAAAATATCAGAACGAGTTCGTCCTTCGCTTTTGGTATGGAGTGGCTGCTTTGTGTGAAGGAGACACCCTTTGCAGAAACATTTTTGACATTATTTTTGTTGGATCCTCCTAGATCGTCTCAACTTCTTCCTCTTTTGACAGCATTGATATTATCAAATTCCATCTCATCCTTCATGGCCTGACATATTCGCATTCTCATTTTTTCTAGTTCTTGTATTGGTTTAGATGTTCACACTTGTGCTTTTTTTGACTTCAGTTTTCTTTGCCTTTTTACTCTTACTTTATACTTCGGGTATGTCTTTCAAACTCTAAATGTCTACTCATGTCTTTCCTCCTCTTTTTCCCTCTCATTTTTATTACGGTTCTCCCTTTAACACACTATTAATGCCACTTTTTATTTGCATCCTATACTTTTTAATTCTTAGCCAGTGTCAAGTTTCTCTTGTCGTGTACAGATCACATTGCTAAACAAGATCATAACTGGTAACGACCGCTCAACATACTTCTCCAATACAAATAGATACGAATACATTGAGAGTATACTATACAATAAGATATTTTTCATGAAAATTACGAAAAAGAAGTCATCTTTTTTTTGTGTAAAAATACCACTTTGTGTGAAAGAGAGATTTTCCATAAAAGACGTCTTAGACAAGACGTCTATCGTGTCAATCTCTTCTCTTCGTCAATTACATCCAAATTAGCTGGTTCAAACAAAACAACCTCCATGTCTTCACATCTTCACAATTTCATTTCCTTCTAGTTGTTTTTCTGGTCTTGACATCCACACTTGTGATTCTTCTATGACTTCACTTCGTTTCACCTTTTCACTCTTAATTTATCCTTTAGGTTCATTTTCAAACTTATATCCATTCCTCCTCTTTTTCCCTCTTTATCCAAGTCACGTCATATTTGTTCTTGTATTTCTCCCCATAACACATTGCTCATATCGCTCTTTGTTTATATCTCATATTCTACAAGTCACCTATTTTTGAGTTCCTCTTGTCTTATACAGGTCACATCGCAAGAAAAGAAATAAGTTGCCAAAGACTGCCCAACATGTTTGACCAATATATATGAACACGAATGTACTGAGAATATGTTACATAACAAGATATTTGTCTAAAAGAAACACCAGGAGTTCATCCTCCTTTTTGGTGTGGAGTGCAACGTTTATGTGAAAAAGAGACACCTTTGCAGAAGACTTTGTTTGAAACTATTTCTTTAAGGACTTTTCAAAGCTGTCTCAACCTCCTCTCCCCCTTTGACGACATATGACTAGGTTCCATCTCATCCTCTTTGTCCCTCCTTACGTCTTTTTTTGTGTTTCTCTCTCTAAAACATAGGTGATGTTACTTTGAGTTTACATCTCATACTCATCAATTCGTACCCATTGTCAAGGTTGTCTTACCTTACGTAAGTCACATTACTGGGCAATATCGGAGCTGGCGACGACCGCTCAACCTATTTGACCAACGCCGATGGACATGAATGCAAATAGAGTATGCCGTTTGACAAAATATTTGCTTAAATGTATACCCGAAGGATGTCATCATCTTTTCTAGCATGGAGTGTCTGCTCACTGTGAAGGAGAGATACATACCATAAAAGAAATATTTTGATATTATTTTTATATGAGCTTTCCTCAATCGTCTCAACTTTCTCCTCCTTCGATATTACTGTTATGTTCTGTGTATGCCCCTTGTCCAATCAGCGGAAGATTTTGACTGGGTATGCACTGCGCTTGTAGCGCAAGTCCCCCAGCGACATGCAAAAAAGGCTGAGAGAGACAAGGCATGCACTGCTCACCCCTGTGGAGTAAGTCCCCTTGGTCTACTCTTGGTAGTCTACCTAGTGCATGCTCCTTAGGACAACTTCCTACAGCCTAGTGGGTGAAGGCACCGTCTCGCAAGCGAGAGGTCCGGGGTCAAATCCCCCCAGGACCAAATTTTCTTTGTGGCTAAAAAGGGCCAAGGAAGCTTCCTAGAAGCTTCTAAGGTCCAAGGTGGATCAAGCGCCACTTGGCGGTCACAGAGGGTACCATGTCATCAAAGCTGATGACACTGTCTAGGGTGGCCTTGGGGGGGGCCCTCCAAGGAGCCACTGGGAGCACTGACCAGAGACTATATAAGGCCTGTCATTTGCATGTGATAATATCATCATCTCATACTCTTGAGACTTGGGAGAAAACTAATCCCTTGTTGGCCACCAAGAAAGAGGATAAAGAACAAGTGCAAGTGCACACTTTGGTGTGTAGCTTTGCCAGTTGGGTGAGAGTTTTGAACACTCTCCGGCCACGGTTGGGACAAGCTAAGTGAACCTTTTAGTGTGGAAACACCACTCCGTGGGTGATCTCTACCTTGGTTGAAATACCAAGGACGTTCGGTGGTTTGCCTGTCGGCGCCGTTTACTCTAGACTGTGGCCAAGTGCGGAGTGACAAAGGGTTATGGGCCCACACTGATCGGGAAACTTGGTTCTTTGTACCACCGCTCAGTTCACGTAGAAGGTACCTCCGCAGCAGACAAGACACCACTGCTCCATCTGCTTCATCGTCGGTCTACCTTGGACCAAGGTACGCATTGTGAGAGACCGGACGCGGATTGGACTCGTGGTCCACTTTTGCTCTCCACGGACAAGGAACGAGGATACGCTCTGCCATTGTTGGTATGACCCTCGAGTCCTAAGCGGGTTACGCTCTGCCCTCGTGGGTACGACCCTGTGTCTGTGGGAGCACTTCCTCCACGATAGCTAGGAGACCATCGGCTGGAGGGGAATGCAACGGACTGCACCTTGAAAATCTGTAGCAGTCATCAGCCTCATCAGCCTATATCGGCCTCAACGAAGCAGAACAGCAGAGTCCTTGACCACACCGCAATCATGCCGGGGGATCAAGAGATCGTTCAAGTCACCTCACGGCCCGCCGAGTTGGGTGCGGCCAACGCCATCGCACGCTTCGATGGCAAAGCCTTCGGCACGTGGAAATGGCAGTTTGAGGTGGTGATGCGCGTACGCGGGTACCTCAACATGCTGAAAGGGACGGAGGACGCACCGGAGGACGAGACAAGCGCGGAATACGTAGAGTGGCAAGAGCGGAATGACATTGCTCTCGCACTCCTCGTCACGTCCATAAGCCCCTCCCTAATCTCCCACATCGAGGGGTGCACGACGGCAGCTGAGGCTTACACCAAGCTGACGAACGTATACCAGTCAACTTCCCTCGCCAATCGACTCTTCATCCTGCAGCGCCTCATCGGGCTGCGGGTGGGTGAAGGGGAATCCATCTCGGACTTCCTTCAGCAGTTCGAAGGACTGCTTAAAGAAGCCCGCACCATGTCCTGGGAGCTCGACCAACAGATGCAGGCCATGATTCTCCTCATGGCCTTACCGCCAAGCTGGGGCCCCATGATCACCACCTTGGGTGGTTGGGAGGAGTCGGACTTCACGTACCCTCGTGTCTCCGAGTTTGTCCGGAACGAGGCCATGCGGCGCAACAACAGTGTCATCAATAACGCCGCGTACGCGAGTGGCTCGGGAGGCACCTCCTCTCATGGCAACAGTAGAGGCAGTGGCGGCGGGAAGAGCGGCAAGAAGAAGGGCAAGTGCCACAACTGTGGCAAGGCGGGGCATTCGGCGCGGGAGTGTCGCGCACCAAAGAAAGAAGGAGGCGGTGGTGGGAGCAGCAACGTGAGTAAGAAGGTGGACTCGACGTCCACGAGCATGATGGCCGAGAGCAAGGCCCCTCCCAAGGGCTCTGCGCTGCTGCGGCCGGGAGCCTTCGGGCTCGACAGTGGCATGGACTACCACACCTCTTACGAGGCATGTGGCTTCTCGTCCCTCACACTGTCCACGGCCAAGTTCCGGTGTGCCAATGGCGGCATCGAGTACGCGGCTGGTGAGGGAGAGAAGGTCGTATACACGTGGCTCAACGGAGCCGACAAGGAGTTGCGGCTGCAGAACGTTGTCTACATGCCAACTTTTGCCGCGAACCTCCTCTCCGTCTCGCGGATTACGGATCACGTGATGATGGTGGTGTTCATACAGAAGGAAACCGTCATCCTCAAGAACGAGGACGTGACGATTACCTACGCAGCGTCAGACCTTGTCGCCAAGGTGCCACGAACGGATGGGCTCTACGTTCTGTAGACGAAGAGCACGGAAGGGTACGCTGGGGCGGCAGAGGCAGTAGCGGAAGCTGCACCATCGCCGAATGCCAAGACACCATCCATGCCGCCTGATGTGGCGGCTAAAGACGCGGGAGTAGCAACTGCGAAGCTGTGGCTCAGACGCCTTGGGCACGTGGCCGACAGCACCCTGCAGGTCATGCAGGAGCAGAAGCTTATACGCGGGCTGGAGGAGTGTGAGCTTAAGGGTGGATGCAACGCTGGGTGTGAGGCTTGCCTGCAAGGGAAGACAAAGCAGAAACGCTTCTCCAAAAACGGTCGTAGAGAAGAGGGCATACTCGACCTCGTCCACAGCGACGTGTGTGGCCCCATGCACACCACGTCCAACGGCGGCTCCAAGAACCTCCTCACCTTCATCGATGATTATTCTCGGAAGGTGTGGGTGTACTTCCTCAAAACGAAGGGAGAGGTGCTGGAGTGCCTACAAGAGTTTGTCGCCATGGTGGAGCGACAAACCGGATGGAAGGTCAAGGCCCTGCGGAGCGACAACGGCGGAGAGTACGAGGGGTGCAAGCCGTGGCTTCGGGCACATGGTATTGTCCACCAACCTACTACCCCCTACACACCGCAGAGCAACGGCATGGCCGAGCGCATGAACCAGACCATTCTGGCCATGACATGAATCATGCTGTTCGACTCAAAGCTCCCTCCTCGCTTATAGGCAGAAGCAGCGCGCGCTGCATGCTACCTCATCAACCTCATGCCTGCTGCAGCACTGCACAGCAAGGGGACAGAAAAGGAGCAAAGTGCAGAACGCATGACGCCGCAGGAGGCGTGGTCGGGAAAGAAGCCGGATGCCTCTCACCTAAAGGCTTTCGGCTGCACGGCTTGGGCCAAAATCCAGGACGGGCAAGGAGCGGGGAAGTTGGATGCACGTGCGCGCAAGTGCGTGATGATCGGCTACAAGGCAGCGCACAACGTGTACAGGCTGTGGGACCAGGCAGCAGGGAGAGTCATCACCTCCAGAAATGTGACCTTTCAGGAAGAGTCACACGACAAGGGAGAACTGCTAGACCCAGAGAACTCTCCAAAACAGGGAGAGTGGATCGTGCTGCTGGAGGCGGGTGACACACCCCCGCCTAACTGGCGTGGGACGCCAGTGGCCATAGCCAGCGAGGCTGCCAATTCAGGGAGAGCGTCCGCTCAGGCTGAAGCGGAG
>SZWC01000145.1:445081-488638 GCA_023375785.1 Penium margaritaceum | reverse complement strand
AAAAGGCAAGAGGGCTGGGGGAGAGGTCGCCACTCTCTCCCCCACCCCTCTGCCTACCCTACCGGACTCTACTCTACTGGACTCTGCTCTGCCGATGGCGGGGTCAGTTACCATCGTCCGGGAGTCTAACCAGGTACGAGGGCCTGCCGCAGCCTCCTATTGATTTGATAGGATACTGCGGACAGCCACCTTTAAGTTCTGGCGTAATTTGCGGAAGTACAGGTCATGACCTCGATGAGGACCGAGTGCAAGTACGAGAGTGCGAGCGTGAGCTCCTTTCGATACGATGGGTGCTGACGTGGCTTCTGGTGGAGCAGCGGAAACACGGAGCGAAGATCGGAGCAGATGGACGGGCTCCGACCGAGGCATCGGATTGAGAGAACAGAGCTACGGGATCTTTATAAACAAGGGATCGATGGATGGGAGAGCATCGCGTAGACAATGGAGCGATCGCAGCCGTCGCGGGATCGAGAGTGCGAGCACGAGCTCCTCTTCACCCGACGAGCGAGAAGATCGACGGAAGCAGAGGACCTTCCGCAGATCCAGACGATCTCGTCCGTGGATCGCACCGTGGGCGCTGGGCATCCACCAACCTCGGTCGCTCGGTGACTGGGGACACCGACCGGCGTCCAGGACGCTCAAGGAAGACACAAGCGGACCGGACAGACCAAGCTCGTGCATTCTGCTTGCTCTTTGTATTTCCTAGTCTCTAGACTAAGTACAAATAGGTAGTAGTTTCATTTGTAGATTGCTTCGTCTGTACTGCACCATTTTTCAAGTATAGCATATCGTTGGAAAGCTCAAGAGACAAGCCGTGTACCTCTGACTTCTGTGTAACCTCTTGAATCGTCGGTGTGTAACAGAAAGAGATTCTTTGCAGCGTACAGTTGCAGTGTGTACAACATACTGGATTCCAGTCACAATTGTTTGATTTGGTGTATCTCCTCAGACACCTATGATCCTGGAGAAGTGCTAATTTTCACACGTCTGGTGCTCAGGTCCAGGATTAGCCATATGTTGGCTCACAACGCTCATAGCCTGTGCTATGTCTAGCCTAGTTGCCACCATCAGGTACATGGTACTACCGACATTATTCTGGTATTTCTATCGCTCGGCTGCATATACTTCTCCAGTGAAGCTCACGAGGTACTACGGCGTCTCAAGTAACATGTCGATGGGTTCGGCCTCTACCATGTCAAACCGCTACAGGACGTCCTTGATATACTGACTCTGCTGTAGCGAGAGGGTGCATGATTTACAGTCACGCGTCATCTGGATGCCAAGGAAGTATGATGCCTCCTCGAGATTAGATATCTAGAAGCGCTCATGTATGGCCTCCTTGAACCCCTGTAGCGCAAACATGCTGTTTCAAAGGAGGAGCATGTCATCCACATAGACAATGATGATGAGGATCTCATGCTTATACTACCAGTGATGCATGCGATGGTCACACTTGTTGCGCTCAAACCCCAGGTATCGCAATACCGTATCCAATTTCAAGTTCCAAGTACGCGACGCTTGGTTGAGACCCATACAATGACCTCTACAGCTTTCAAACCAGGTACTATTGGCCATCCATGACGAAACCCTCCGGTTGTACCATATAGATCTCCTCCTCCAAGTCACCATTTAGGAATTCTGTCTTGATATTTATGTGGTAAATTGAAATGTCCTCAACTGTTGCATAGGAGAAGAGTATACGCATAGAAGTGAACTTTGCAAAAGGAGCAAAAGTCTTAGTGTAGTCATGCCCTCCTTTTGCGAGGAGCCCTTGGCGACCAGTCTCACCTTATACTTTTCCAGGTTGCTTTCCGCTCTCTGCTTCTTCTTAAACACCCATTTGTACTTAAATACTTTGCATCTAGGTAGACGTCCAGTTAGCTCCCATGTGCCGTTGTCCAACTATGACTATATCTCCTATTGTACAACTTAAGCCCAATCTGCTGCATATGGTGAAGCCATGGCCTCCTTGTAGGAAGTTGGCTCATTTAAGTCTGTTGCAACTTCAGTATGATATCTCTATAGTGCTTTCTTGTGTTTTCCTGCTTCTACCTCCTTTTACCATCTCCATCTCCGCTCATTGCATTTTTTTTACACGGTATCAGAGACTCAGGTAATATCACCTGGTACCCCGTGACCTAGTCATCCATCTGTTGTAACAACTTCTTCTCCCCTTTGACCAATATTTCTCTGCCGCTGCCACTACCACTTCGTGTTGCTGAGCCTCATCAACAGCTGAAGTCAGCAGCTGTGATTTGATTACTCCTCATGTTGAAATGACCTCTCGTCATCCTGATTAAGCCCTGTGTCCAATCCGCGTCCGTGGCCAACACTGGCTGACTCGACTTCGTAACTAGTCGTGAGCAACCTTCAAGCCGCCGCCTTCCGCCATCTTCCTCAAAGCTTCCCCTACCGCTTGTACTCTTGTCTCTTTGGACAAGGACTTCATCATCCCCATGCCTAGCCGCTCCAAGTATCTCCATCTTCCCCTCTTGCTCCATGTGCCCCATCCACATCAGCCTCATCGCCTCCATTATCTCGAGCCGCTCTCCCGCACCGCCTCCTCTTCTCCCTAGTAGCAGCAAAGTTCCACCTGCTGTCAGTACATTGGACACCACCAGTCTTCCACCTCACGGTCAGAGCCAACTAGGGAACAAGCCGTCCCCCTGGCAAGCCTCCTTTGATAAGTAGCGAAACGTCTCTGCTCTCGTCTCTACTCCGTCTGTCGCCGCCAACTCTCTCTAGCTTTCGGAACATCGTACACCACTAGTCTTCTTGCTTGTCGGTCTCGGGCAAACTAGGGAATAAACCGTCACTCTCTTGATAACTAGAAGAGCTTGTTGTCTCGTTTACGCTAACCACTGCCACCCATCTGACATCTCCTCCATCCTCCTCTAGTACCGATTACATCTCCTCATCTCGCATCATCAATGTCATCCTCATCTTCCTCTTTACTGTCTGAACTACGCATTGTTGTAAGCAGCCCTCTACACCATCCAACGCGCCTTCGCATCAGCTTCATCTCTTGCTTCATATTTCCGTCGACTTCCTCATTAGCCTCTTCACCACTACTCCGCAGTGCACGAGGCTTCATCCCTGCTTCCATTCCATCCGGCATTCCTCTGTTTTCCGCATCTGTCTCTACTCGGCACAAGGACGCGTCCAGTTGCATTGCTAGTCTCGTGAAGACCTGTGCCAACACCGAATCCTCGGTAGCACACGCGGCTCGTCCCTGCGCCCAAGTTCCGTTATCATCCTCGGCTTCTTTGCCATCAGCAATCTTCAACATCTATGGCCAGCACATGGACCTGCATGAGCTAGCTGCCTATCTCGCGTCAACCTGTACCCACGCCGGCAGCAGATTTCTTGCAGCACATTGGGACATGCCTTCCCATTGCCGCATTCCATCCCTCTACTCAGCAGCACATGATGTTTCGCCCCTATGCCCGCTCCATCAATATCGTTGCACCTGCCTTTCTTTAGCTCTCTTCATCTACTCGGCATTGAGACCTATCCGGTCGCATCGCCTGCTGCCCGATGACCCGCACCCACACCGAAGCTTCTGCAGTACACGAGGTCCGCCTCTACACCCAACATCCTTTATCAACAATTGCCACCTCCATCGTCAGTAATCCTCCGCATCTACTATCACCACAACAATTTCCCCCATTCTGACGTCACGAGGCACACCTTAGTATCTCTCATCCTCCAAGCTTCTCCTCCAACTGACATCCTACTCATGGCCTCATAATCTCTTTCTTCCTTGATCGAGATTCTAGCTGAAGATGGATCTAACGTGCATATTTGGCCAGGCTTGGTCCTTCTCTGTGCAACCGGATGGTGAATCCAAGGCCACACCTTCGTCAATCTGCATCGTGAATCTATCGAATTTAACATCAACAAGGACAGTCTAGCTTCAGATGACTATACCAACAACCCATAGCCAGTCACCTTTGAGGCGGTCTGCAACAGGCTTCGACCACTTGTTAATGCCTTTTTCCATCATCATTTACAAGAGCTCACACAACTCCAATACTTCGGCTCATAATCCGTCAACAGGGCTGGTAGAGACACTGGATCAAAGGCATATGTACCAACATGCCTTGCTTGCCTACGCTTGTTGGAGCGTAACAGACTGCATCATGTGCTGAAGTCAGACAGCAAGTGCGTAGAGAGCTCAAGACCATAGTAGACAATACCTACCATGACCTAATTGATGCATATGCAACAGATTTGGGGGACATGTGGTTGCACTTCCTCTCCTCTCAGGGAATAGGACGCTTTATTGCCATGGAATGCACCTACTCACACCGGTGATCTGTCAGATTCAAGGGCGGTGTTGGAATATGAACCTGACAGAACACACACCATGCCTGAAGCAAAAAATCCCCGAGACACAACAACTTTATAACGGTTCAAGTCTTGGCCCAAACCACCTTGGCCAACGGTCATTTGGTCACATAACTGTTAAGATTTCCGATCAAGTTATCCTCTAACAAAGTGACATCTGTCACCCGCATCCAGCTAGCGAAAAGACACCATTGCTTTGCTACTCTGTCCTGTTTTGTATGTATATACCGAGCATGTTTATTCCCTCAAGTTTAACCTAGAACATTTCTATTCATCGTGTTTGCCTCTGGGTCCACGGCTGCGCCACCGTGTCTTCGCCTTGCTTGCACTTCGCTCACTCTGCTCTCGTTGGTCATCCTCCAATTCATGTCTTCTCCCACCGGTCCTCTCCACTCTTCGCTGAACACCCATCAACTCGGTATTCCCGCTCCACCTCAATGTTCTCTCTTCGATCTCCCGTCTACCTCGCATCTCTACTCCGCACATTGCCTCTTGACGAGTCTCCACGAATAACTTCTAGCAACAATTCGCACGTTTCTGCTTCTATGACATCTCTGCAATGCTTTCTTATGTCTTCTTGCTTCTATCTACTTCTACCATTTCCAACTACACTCATTGCATTCTTTTGACAAACATCATTTGCAACGGTATCATTGGTTACACAAATTCATATTGGACTCCAAATCCTGAGGACCACAAGTCCATCCCTGGACACGTGTTTCTCATAAATGGGGGTGCCATCAGCTGGTGCAGCAAGTAGCAAGTGGACGTGACCACCTCAAGCACAAAAGCTAAGTACGTCTCTCTCTGCTTTGGAGCCGAGGAAGCAGTTTGGCTTCAGAATCTTATAACTAACATAAATTGGAGTGCAGCAGTTTGTGTTGCTATGCGCGTCGATAACTACAGCGCAATTGTACTCCCTAACAACCCCAAGCACCGTGCTCACATCAAGCACATTGACATCCCCTGTCACGTCATCGGGAACATGGTGCAGGAGGATGCCATCAAGCTGGAGTTCAATCCAACAAGCAAGCAGGTCGCTGATTTGTGCACCAAGCCAGTGACCCGCGAGAAGCAACAGTTTTGCATGGATGCATGTGGACTGTGGAAAAGTGGGATATTATTGGAAATGGGGCCATCCGGCTTAATTCAGGTCCATAGGAGCACATTCAAGGAACCTATTAAATGCCTTCTCCAATCGTTGATCTGACTTCATCATTGGATATATTAGGTGGCAAGTTGTCTATGGTCCAACTTTCAGGCCAATCCAACAGTCGGACTGGGGGATATGAATTTCCAAACTTTCTAAGTCATTGACCGCTGATGTCTAAGTGACCATGGGCGACGGCTCCATGCCGTAGCCCAAGGAGAGAAAAAGGCAAGAGGTCCAGGGTCAAGACCTGATGGGAGAAATGTTTAAAAAGGACCTTGATCCTAGGATTGCCTTGTCAGAGTGTGCTGAATATGACAAAGGTACTTCTCTTTACTCACTTTGGCTAGCATAGAAGGTGCAATCCTTGTGTGCTAGCCATGGACATATGGTGATTCTCGATGGGATTTTGGGTGATGTGATCACTAGGAGAGTACCATGAGAATATTCTTTAGCTCTCTAGGTCGTGTTTGATTTATATGGCTCATTTCCTCCATTTTGTGAGATTGTAGAGTCTAGTGTACGAGCCCGAGCCTCCATGGCTAAGTGGTGGGGCTTGTGATAGAACTGACTTCCCAAAGCTCTGGCTTTATACGTAATCCATTATTTTGAGTCATTCAACAACCTTTCTTTAGTACAAACAATGCCCTTTCAGACCCACATGATCGCTGCTCCAAGATTGCCCCTCTCCTCCAGATCCAACATGCCTCACGATGTTCCCCTTCTAATAGCCGATACAAAGCTGCTGCTCAAAGTTGGAGATGGTAGGCAGGTCGCACACCATCTGCTTTGCTTGAAGCTGTTGCAAGGCGTGCATGCCAATGTGGCCATAGAGTTAATGTCAGATCTCGCCATCTGTCACCTACACCACTGCTGCACAACTATGCTCATGAAGACTCTCGGTTGTCCCTAGTAGGCGATACACGTCGCCCTCTTTCACCGACTGGCCAATTCCTCGCTTCTATCATTGTTGAAGATGTAGCCATAGTCGTTTATAAAGACAATACGCAGTCCTGTGTTGGTGAGAGTGGAGACTGATAAGAGGTTGAATGCAGCATTAGGTGAATACTGTGTGCCATATAACACTCCTATTTTAATTTCACGTAGTGTCTCCAACCACATCTCCACAATTCCAATCCTCTCAACATACACCATGTAATCATCACCAGTAGCAATAAGATGAAAAAGGATGGACAAGAGCTGCGTGAGCCACGCCTTTTGGTATGTAAGGCTCTTGGTACTACTCGACTTGTTGTACCACACAAGGTCGGCCTTCTCCATCTGCAACGTGCTGGATTTTGCCATTGAGAGACGGTCGCGTGCCTCTTTGGCAACGTTCATACAACCAAAGTGACGCACTCCTGTCTGGTTTTGCTGCTGTTAACAGTAATATAACTGCTACTAGTATTGTTGTGGAGTCTCCTGCCTTTACTCCTACTGTTGCAATGAGTGTTGCTGATATTGCTCCTTTTGGTCCCTCTTGAACACTCTTTCTTGTAGTGCTTCTCCTTTTCACAATAGTGGCACTTTCCTTTCTTTTTGCCTCTCAACTTTCCAGGCCACTGCTGCTACTGGTTAAGTTAGCCCGTTGCCTAAACGACTGCTTGATTAGTACTACTGCCATTGCGCTTGGTTGCATTACGACGTAGTTCTACCTGCACAAAGTGTGTGTAGATGAAGTTGATATCGAGAGTCGACCGGTACTCCAGCGTCTCTCGTACCATGTTGTAGCTCGTTGGAAGTCCCCTAAACGAGAGGCGGATGAAGCGCGTCTCTTCCATAGGGTTATGGGCTACTTTCAGCTGCTTTGCCAGATCCTTTGTCCTATCTAGGTACACCCTTATCCTTTCACCATCCTGTATTTTCAATGCCATCATCTTCTCCAAAAGCATGAAGAATGTTGGATCCTTACTCTCATATGTATAACACAACGTCTCCCACCCCTTTTGTCTAGTAGCCTTGTCACTCACGTATGGAAGATGCGGGTTGGAGATGATGGTGAAAAGCAGCTAGAATACTTGTTATCGATTTTCTTCCACACCTCATCCACCGCTGGTACACTTGCAGAAGAACCAATATCAACTCTATCCTTCTACGGTGTCTTATCAGCATCCACATATACGGCAATGATACCTTTTACCAGTGGAATTGGAGCAGACTCCTTACTGCACACCATCTCCCAATAGCTCCTCTCCTCCGTAGGGAGGTGGGTACGATGTCAGGAAAAAGAAGATGACCACAAGGAACAAAGACCTCCACCGTTCGAAAAAATTCCAAGCACTCCTAAGAAAGGTTCAGCTCCGACTCGAACCACCTCGGCCTTCACTATCATTAGCCATTGGCGGCCCAGAACCGACCAACTAACCTCTTGTCGAGTCATCTCCCAATAGGTGGCCACCCCACGAGTGCGTCCTGCTAGCGCATAACAAGCCATTATATACTGCTTTTGTCCTATTGTGCTACATACATGGATGATGTTAATTATCATCGAGTTTATCCCAGAACAGTTCTCTTCATCCTATTTGTTTTTGGGTCTACGGCTTCGTAGCCGTGTCTTCGCTCTGCTTGCTCATTGTTCAGTTTGTTCTCGCTATTCACTCTCATCTCAAGACTCCTTGCCCCGTCACTTGCAATCCTTCACTCTGCACTCAACAAGCCATCACTCTTGCTTCGTCTCAACTTTCTCTCAGTGGTTACCTGTCTACCTCTCACCTCTAGTCAGCATATCGCTTCTCTTTGAGCTTTTACAACTAACTCCTCACGACGTCTTACTCCTCCCTGCTCCCGTCACTCTTCTCCCGTATGCCCATATGCATCCTTACTTCTGTCTGCTTCTGCCATTGTTGTCTCCCCTCACTGCATTTTTCTGACATGGTATCAAAGCATCAGGCAACATCACCCGGTGCTTCTTAACCAAGTCGTCGCTTCACCGTCGTAGTGGCTGCATGATTCCATTCAGCATTTGTCTGCTGCCGCCGTCTTCCTACAGTTTGCCATTTCACAAGCTACTGATGTTAGCAGCTCTGCCTCGACTGATCTGCGAGCTGAACGACATATAAGTCTTTAGAGCAAGCGCTGTGCACATGGCATGCCAGTGGTACACCTCGGTGACTCCTTATCTACAACAGTCGCAAGTCACTCTCGAGCCGCTGCCTGTCGCCACCTTTGTGCAAACTTCCTACTGCTCCTCTACGCTCCTCTGTCCACCACACCTCCCATTTCCTCCTCCGCACCAGTCTCTGTCTAAGTCTCCAAAACATGTAGCACTTTCTCTGCTCCACCATCTTCCCCTGCCATTGCCTTACCCTAGTGATCTTTAATTTTGTTTTTTTCAATATTGCTAATTATGTGATAATTTCTTTCAACCGTGGATTTCGACCAGACTGTTCTTTAAGCGGCATCTTGAATTTCATGCAATGAAAACTCGTGTTCCTTACTTTCAGCATCGAGGAGGTTTGACGCCGGCATTGGCGGATAACGGCGCTATAAAACGCAGGCGTGACTCGAAACTGTTCTGGAGTTACGGTTAGTCTGATGTGTCTAGCAGTCAGACACGCCTGACAGCCTTGACACTCGCCACTTATTGTCAACGAGCAAGATACGAGCTAGGTATATGATGATCAACCGATAGCAGTATACACAATCGGTGGTAGATACATAATATCTGGACAAGGTAGGAGTAAATCCCTGGGACAATGAATAATTTCCTTAATTATCACGTAGTAAGAATTATTTAGGTGGCACCTAACTAATTCGACAAAAAGACATATTCGTTAATTATAGTCGACAAAAAATATTTAATATCAAAAAGAAATTTAGTAGGATATTGCAAGCAGAGCTCCATCTAGCGTCACAATATCGCACACCACCAGTCTTCCTGCCTGTGTCTCAGGCTAACTGGGGGCACAAGCCGTCATTCTCCTGACATCAGATGAACATTCTCTCGCATCAGCCCTTGTCTCCGCCTGCTTCACCTTTATCAGCTACACATTCTCAATCCATCGCTCTTTGCTGAGCACCCTCTACTCCAGCATTCTGATCCTCCACTTTGCATGGAACTCCTTGGCATCAGCAACCTCTGCATGTTCCTCAATCATCAACCTCAGCTTCCTCCTCTCTCAACCCATATCCACCTCATTTGCTTCATCATTCTCATTTTCGTTATCGTCTTCGCAATCATCACTCGCAACGCACGTGGTTTCGCCCCTGCGCCCACTTCATCAATATCATTCTGTTGCCTGTCATCGGTTTCCATCATCTGCTCAGCACAAGGACTCGGCCGGTTGCATCGTCTTTTACGACGACTTGTGTCCACGCCAAACCTTTCGTATCGCACGTGGCTCACCCCTACGCCCACGTTTCCTCATCAGCAATTCATCCTTTGTCAATGTCAACATCTGTTACCAGCAGAAAAATCTGCATGAGCTCGCTGCCTGCTTTGTAGTAGCCTGTACCCACGCCAACAGTAGATTTCTCACGGTGCGTCGACTCTTGCTGTCCGTGTGCCACATTCTACTCCTGTATTCAGTAGCACACGTGGTTTTGCCCATGTGCCCACTACGTAACATTGCTCCAATGCCTTCCATCAACTTTGATCATTCGCTCGGTACACGGATCCACTTGGTTGAACCGCCAATCTCACGGAGACCTCCGTCCACGCCGATTTCTTCGCAGCGCATGAAGTTTGCCTCGGCGCCATGACAACTCCCTCACCTCTGTCCTATTCACATACAACAGGTTTTCTGCCTCCATCTGCTCTCTCGTGCTTACCATCTACACCAGCATCCTCGGCATTCATTGGCGTACGTGGTTCTATCCATGCGCTCACTTCCCACTAGGAAACATTCACCGCCATCATCAGCTATCATCACCATCTTCAGTCGGTACATGGATCTACACAAGCTAGCTGCTTGTTCAGCAACAGCCTGCACATACGTCAACAACAAACGTCTCGCAGCGCATTGGCTCTACCTTCCCCTTGCCGCATATTATCTCTCTACTCAGCAATGCATGAAGCATATTCGAAGCCCAACGCATAGTGCTCATACGGACAACCACGTATCATGACACGTTGGGTTCAAGAAACACTTTCTGTAGTTGACCCTTTCATCGAATCATCATGCATCCTCCATTTGGAGGAACAAGGGTAACCACTCAAATTCGGGCTCTCTGTGGAAAAATATGGTTCAATGTATTACTACCAACTAGAGCAATGGTGAAGACGTCCTCCTTTTCCGGCCTTTTGTTGAACAAACTCAATCTGACTTCCCAACCACTGCCACCCTATAGCTCTATTGGGATCATTGGTTACAGATCAAAAAAATGATCCTCGGCTTCATCTACCTCACCACTGACATGGCTTTGCATGAAATCCTCCAAACTTACTCCCCAGGTGCTGACCCGCTGGACAAGGTGTTTCACACCATTCAACAACGATGCATTGATGGATATCACCTCTATCACATATGCACTGACAAGCCTTGCCAGATCTCAATGAACCAACTGCATCCACAACCTCCTCAATCCACCTTGGCCTCTCTCCCTTTTCCACCACCCTCATTGAATAGCTAGCTCCCCAGATCTCACCTCTTATCAGTGATAAGATATAGTGGTCATCATTACGGGGGGGTGTCAGAATAAAGAAGATGAACACAAGAAAGAAAGACCTCCACCACTCTTAGAAATTCCAAGCACTCTCAATAAAGGTTCAGCGCCGGCTCGAACCACTTCGGCCCTCGCTGTCATTGGCCGTTGACGACCCAGAACCGACCAACGAACAATCGGTTGCGTTTTCCCCTAATAAGTGGTCATCCCACGAGCGCGTCCGGCGAGCGCATAAGAAGCCATTAGATGTTGCCTTTGACCTGGTCTGCCACATATATGGAGGATGTTCATTCATTCCAAGTTCAATCCATGAGAGTTGTCTTCATCCTGTTCGCTTTTGCTTATACGGCTTCACAGTCGTGTCTTCGCTCTGCCCGCTCATTGCTCATTATGTTCTCGCTATTCACTCTCAGCTCACAACTCCTTGCCCCGTCACTCGTAATCCTTCATTGAGCACTCATAAACCCATCACTCTCGCTCCGTCTCAACTTTCTCTCGCAGGTAACCTGTGTATATCGCACCTCTGGTCGGCATATTGCTTCTCTTTGAGCTCCTTCAACTAACTCCTTGCAGCGTCTTACTCCTCCCTGCTTCCGTCACTCTTCTGACGTGCGCCCGTATGCCTCCTTGCTTTTGCCTGATTCTGCTATTCTCGGCTCCCATCACTGCATTCTTTTGACATACAAATATTCCAAAACATGATGTTGGCACAGTCCTAGGCTGCTTTCATGACATGTGCTGCCACCATCTTTAGCCTTGGTGATGCTCAGCGCTACCCTTGGATGGCGGCGCTATCCCTGCTTATGGTGCTACTTCTGCCAGATAAACGATCTGACAGAATATAGACTATAGATGTCAGCAGAATGAGAATTTGGAGAACCAGAGCCCTTTACTGCAAAACTCAGCTCAAAACCTTTTAGATCGACTCCTAAAACAGGGTCATCAATAGGAAACTGTGAAAGATATGCCCTCTTGAAAATAGGATATGCTTGTACTTTTACTGTCGCTCAGACTAGCCAACTTGTACATGGCCTTTCTCCTGAACGTACCAACTGCATGCAAATAGTTGTGAACCAAATAGAAAGCATAGAAAAACTATGTCGATACTGTTGGAAATCATCGACTCCGACAAGAGTTATTCTCACTTTCTCAATAAAGGTTCAGGTCCGAGACCGAACCACCTTGACCCAACGGCCCTCGGTCAGACTAACCGTTGAGTCCAACATGTCAAGGCATCCCCTAATAACGTGATATGTCACTCGCGTCCGGCTAGCGGAAAGAAGCCGTTGCTCTACTCGTTTGTCCTGTTCTGTCCCTATATGACAGAGGATGTTCATTCCCTCAAGTTAACCATAACAGTTCAGCCCATTCTGTTCCCCCTTGGTTCCACGGCTTCGCCACTGTATCTTCGCTCTGCCCATCCCTCACATTTGCTGCCTTGGCCAGCTCTCAACACTTTGCTCTGTCACTCTCGTTCCTTCGCTCAGCTCTCACACTCGGCCAGCCATCACTCCCCTTGCCAACACTCTCTCACATCAACCCGTCTACCGCTGCTACCTCGCATCTCAGCCTCTATCAGCTCCCGCGACTAACTCCTTGGACCGCTCTTGCCGACGTCACTCTGCTGACGTACACTTGCATGTTCCGATGCTTCTGTTTGCTTCTGCTGCCGCTGTTCTCATGCCTGCATTCTTCTGACATGGTATCAGAGCTTCAGGCAACATCACCTGGAGTCCCGTAACCGCGTCATCCTTGCCTCATTGCTTCGACCCGCATTCTCCTGCCGCCGCTACCACCATCTCGCGCCTTGCCGCTTCGTCCGCAACTGGCAATCAAGACCTCTGCCTGACGAGTTCTCGACGCTGAAGAACCGCCTTGTCAACCTAAGAAAGCCCTGCACCCATTTTCGCGCCCGTGGCTGACAACCGGTGACGAGTCGCCCACATCAGCCGCAAGCAACTCTTGAGCCGCCGCCTGCCGTCAACTACCAAGAAGCTTCCTGCAGCCTTCCATCCGCCACCACTGCATCGCATCTGCCTCCGCTGGCATCTCCCCCCTTTCATCCAGCCTTGTCACCTTCATCTGCTGCTTCCTTGCCGTCGTCTTCATCTTGCCCGCATCTATCATCTCGAGCCGCCTTCTCGCATCGCCTCCTCGCCTCGTCAACAACTGCAGCCAAAACTGCCACCGTTAGGATATCGGACACCACCAGTCTTCCTGCTCCCATTTCCGAGCCAACTGGGGAACAAGCCGTCACTCTCCAAACCTCAGCGGTCTAGTATCCCTGCCCGCTACCTGACTCCCTCTGCCGCAACCAACATCTTCCAGCTGACAGGACATCGGACACCACCAGTCTTCCTGCTCCCACTTCCGAGCCAACTGGGGAACAAGCCGTCACTCTCCTGAACGCAGAAGAAGAAATTACAACGCCCTGCCTCCACCTGCCGCGCCACGTCTCAATTCCGCTCCCTCCGTTTGCATCGCTCTCTGTCTCTCGTCTCCTTCAGCCTTCGGCCTTCGTCTTCACTCGCCTCCATCATCTCTCCTCCTCGCTTCAGTCGTCATCAGTCACCCGTTCCTGCCTCATCTTCGCCATCAGCATCATCCGCGCCGCCTTCGCATCCATCTTCAGCATCCTCCGCGTTGCCCTTCCATCTATCATCAGCATCAGCACCATCAGCATCGCTTTATTGCGCAAGTGGTTCCGCCCCTGCGCCCACTCATCAATCAATCGCTTCCTCCGTGTTCGCAAATCGCTTCCATCTCGGCACAAGGATCCGCCTGGCCGCATCGCCATTTTCTGCGACGGCCTGCGCCCACGCCAAAACTTCCTTCATCGCACGTGGTTTCACCCCTGCGCCCACTCATCAATCAATCGCTTCATCAGCTTCCATTATCAGCCCGGCATAAGGATCCGCCCGGTCGCATCGCCTTTTATCGCGATGACCTGCGCCCACGCCGTAACGTCGCAGCGCAAGTGGTTTCGCCCCTGCTCCCACTCATCCATCAATCGATTCCTTCAATTCAGCATCAACTTCAGCCCGGCACAACGATCCGCTCGGTCGCATCGCTCGAGTCGCGACGACCCGCGCCCACGCCGAAACTTCCATCAGCGCATGTGGGTTTGCCCCTGCGCCCACTCCATCATCAATTGTTCCTCCTCCATCATCCACCTCCATCATTCACTCGGCACACAGATCCGCCCGATCGCATCGCCTTTTCCTCAATGACCTGCACCCATGCCGTACCCTTCTTCAACGCATGCGACTCGCCGCTACGCCCACTCTTCAATTAATTGCTTCCTCGCATCGCTCTCTGCTCAACACGAGAATTCGCCCGGTCGACTCGCTCAAGTCGCGCTGACCTGCGCCCTCGCCGAAAACTTCCAAGTGCACGAGGTTCCATCCCTGCACTCATTCAATTACTCGCCGTTTCTGCCGCCAACTGCCCTCAACCCTCACCACTCGCAACCTGTCACCTCAACTACTTTCTCCCCTCTGCTCTATCCAGCATGGCCAATCCATGGGAATGCTGCCCCATACTTGAGGAAGATGGAGGCAATATCCACAGCTGGTCACATACTTTGTTGACTTTGACCAGCACCATCTTTATCAACGAGTATTGTGTCTCCGACTTTCTCCTTTGCGCCTACGAACACCAGCGAACACCTCAGCATTCCCCACATCTTTACCATGCAACCATCCTCCTAATCTGGGGCCATCTCTTCAACCTCGTGGATATGTCGTTCCATCATCTGCGCACCAATGCAAGGAATGGACTAGAACTCTGGTTCAGCCTACAATTGGAAGCATGGAAACGGCTGTGGATCACTCTCTCCTGCCGAGACAATCATGTCATTCCACCTCTGCCCGAAAATCCCAACTCCACACCCTACCTCAAAATTGATCTAGCACTGGCAGAAGAGGAAGTGGAAGAGGTAGAGGAACCAGTGGAAGAAGGATCTCTAGTACCTACCCCTATTTCTGCTGGAGAGGCACATGGACAAGCTGCCGATATCATCTACAAGGAAGTAAGCAACATCCAAGAGTGGCAAATTCAAATCTACAACCTCCTCTACCCAGAGCTCGTTGGTGGGTTGGAAGACCCAACTACCAATGCCCTCCTTGGAAGACCCAAGTATCTCGGCAAGCGCTGCTCTCCAGCTGAGATGACCAGCAAGCAGGATAGCCTCGAGTATGGTCTCTGTGCCCGGCTACGATGCTTCATGACCAGAGACCTGCACTACCTGGTGATCCAAATGATCTGCACGCCATGTGGAAAGGTCTTCTTGAATGCTGCAATGGTCAGATCCCAGGAGACTGGGAAATGTACTGTCATTAACTCTTGTGAGACTCAGGGGTCTGTTGGAAATCATCGACTCCGACAAGAGTTATTCTCACTTTCTCAACAAAGGTTCAGGTCCGAGACCAAACCACCTTGACCCAACGGCCCTCAGTCAGACTAACCATTGAGCCCAACATGTCAAGGCATCCCCTAATAACGTGACATGTGTCACTCGCGTCCGGCTAGCGGAAAGAAGCCATTGCTCTACTCGTTTGTCCTGTTCTGTCCTTTATGACCGAGGATGTTCATTCCCTCGAGCTAACCAGAACAGTACTGCCCATTCCGTACCCCCTTGGTTCCGCGGCTTTGCCACCGTGTCTTCGCTCTGCCCATCCCTCGCATTCCCTGCCTTCGCCAACTCTCAACGCTTCGCTCTGTCACTCTCGCTCCTTCGCTCAGCTCTCACACTCGGCCAGCCATCACTCCCCTCGCCAGCACTCTCTCTCACATCAACCTGTCTACCGCTGCTAGCTCGCATCTCAGCCTCTATCAGCTCCCGCGACTAACTCCTCGGACCGCTCTTGCCGACGTCACTCTGCTGACGTACACTTGCATGTTCTGATGCTTCTGCTTACTTCTACTGTCACTGTTCTTATGCCTGCATTCTTGTGACAGATACGCATGTTATACTTTTTAAAATTGAGCAAAAAACATGAGAGTTATGGTTATTACAAGGCGATGGCATTGCTCAGAGGGGAGAAGGTAGCTATGGCCGACCTCGTTTTGAGCATAAGCCTCAATTTGACCGTTGGATCTTTGTGACTCTACACTTGTTGGAAATCTTGTCTTGCAATCTTCGTGGTCAATCCGCAACGTTGGTCAAGGTGTGACCCTAGCTTGATGTCCTTAAATGGATGGCCTGCACCGGCAGAAACTAGTATAATATGGCTCCGGTACCAAGTGTTGGATCTCAAGGAGAGGAAGAGCCTTGGAGCAGCAAGTATGCGGGGTTGGAAAGGTATTATTTATGCTTGAGAATGGTTGTTGAATCACTTAAAATGATAGAGTACGTATAGAGCTAGAGCTTGGATAAGTCAACCCCCTCACAAGCCACACCACTTAGCCATAAAGGCTAAGACTCACACACGAAAATTCACAGTCTCACACGAGGGAGGAAATCAGCCTAAGAATCAGGTTGACCAATCATACACAGCCTAGGGAGCTAGGGAATACTCGCATGGCACACTCCTAGTGGTCACGTTACCCAAAATCTCATGAAAACGGGCCATGTGTCCATGGCTAGTACACAAGCAAGAGAGGAGGATCTTATTTCACCTAAAAAGTGAGGAGATGTACCTTTTTCATAATCAGCATACACTGACAAGGGATTCCTAAGATCAAGGACCTTTTTAGATATTTCTCTCATGAGGTCTTGACCCTGAACCATCGAGCCATTGTCCATAGTCATCGAGACTCGGTTGGTAGATAACACAAGAAACTTAAAAAATTCATATATCTCAATCCGACTATTGGATCGGCCTAAAACTTAGACCGTAAACAATGTGCCACCTGTTCTTCATAATGGTCAAGGTGGACTACCAACCGGAGCCGAGATCTAGTAGTTTTCTAGAACTTTCTCATTTGGACCTTATAGTATGAAGAATGGCCTAATTCCCAACACACCCCCTATAACCACCCTGCACTATCTTGTTCCACCCTGTACCAACCTACATTACACACAACACTGCACCACACTGTACACGACCTTGTACCACAATACACCTATACCGTCCTACACCTGTACCATCTTGCATTACCCTCCACCACCCTGCACCACTCTGTACCACTCTATACCATCCTATACCATCTTGTATCATTCTGTACCTTCACCACTTTGCACCATCTTGTACCATCCTACATCAACCCGTACCATCCTACACCATCCTACACCACCCTATACCATCTTGTACCATCCTTCACCATCCTGCACCATCCTACACCAGCCTGTACCACTAAGTACCATTCTCTACCAGCCTACACCATCCTACATCATCATATAACATCATGCACCATCTAGTACCACCCTGCACCATCTTGAACCACCATGTACCACCTTGTACTTATATCATCCAGCATCATCGTGCACTACCATACACCATCCTACACCAACTTGCACAATCATGTACCATCCTACACCATCATGTACCACTGTGTACCGTCTTGAACCACCCAGTTGGGAGAAAATCCTCGAGAACCTTACTTGATGTACAACTGCAGTCAAATAACTCTTTTCTCAGTAACGGTTCAGGTCTGGGACCAAACCATATTGACTAACGGGTCACTTTATATGTGACCATTTGACCAACAAAGTCAAGTTATTCCCTAATAATAAGACGAGTGAAAATAAGGTATTACCCTATCATTTTGTCCTGTTGTGCTTACATATACCGAGGATGTTCATTCTCTCAAGTTAACCAGAACGGTTTTGCCCATCATGTTCCCCTTTGGTTCTGCGGCTTCGCTGTCCTTTTCTCGCTCTGCTCGCTCCTCGCCCCCACTACCTTCGCCAACCATTCCCAACTCACCTCCATCTGCTCTGTCATCCTTCACTCAGCACGCATCAATCCGTCACTCGCGTTGCTCCTACCTTCTCACTAATTCCTGCCTACCTCATGTCTTTGGTGCCTCACCTTTCATCAAGCTCTACGGATAACTTCTCAGAATTGCTTGTGCCTTTCGGCTCCCGTCATCATGCTGACGTAGTTGTGCATGTTCTACGGCTTCTGCCTACTTCGGCTACTACCGTCTCTGCTCATTGTATTTTTTTGACATGGTGTCAACGCAATACGCAGCATCACCTGGTACCCCGTGACCCAATCACCCCTCCGCCTTCGTAATTGCTTTACTCCTCCTTCTAGCATTCATCTAACGCTACCGCTCATATCTCGCGCCTCCAAGCTTTGTCAGTAGCTGACGCCAGCAGCTCTACTCTGATTAATCCTCAAGCTGAAGGAATTGCTTGTCATCCTAATCAAGCCCTGTGCCCAATCCGCACCCGTGGCCCACAATTGAAGACAAAAATCGATACAAGCCGCAAGCAGCTCTCAAGGCATCACTTTTAACCATCTTCCTAGAAGCTTCCTGCCGCCTGTCACCTGCCGCCTCTCATCATCTCAGCCTCCGCAAGTGCCTTTGCCTTCCTTATCTTCTTCATTTACTTCATCTGCTCTATCTGCCTCATTCACCTCAAGCTCCCCACATTCATTGCCTCGAGCCACCCTCCCGCACCACCTTTTGCATCGCCGGGTGACAGAAGACTCCCATCCGCCATCAGGACACCAGACACCACGAGTCTTCTTGCTCGTGCTTAGAAGTAACTGGGGAACATGCTGTCACCCTCCTGACATCTATGGACCAGTATCACTGCTCATCTCACAACCTTCCTTGCTGCAACCACCTTCCTCTCGCTGGCACGACATCAGACACCACCCGTCTTCCTGCCCGTTGGTCTCAAGCCAACTGAGGAACAAGCTATCACTCCCCTGACAACAGAGGAACTGGTTGCCTTACCCTGCACCCACTGAAGCTCCCTTCATTGCTCCGTTACCTGTCTACTATTGCCACTCCTCCATCACGATCACCGCGACATCTTCATCCTCCTTAGCCTCCAATCCATTTTCCCTACACATCCTCCTCATCGCTTGCCAGCATTCATCATCTCCTCCACTCCATCTTCGCATCAACCTCTGCCTTGTCATCCTTAGTATTTCTTCACAGTGCACGTGGTTCTGTCCTTGCGTCCACTCTGTCATCAATTGCTTCTCTGCCATCGTTTGCCTTTGCCATCTGCTCGGCACATGGATCTGCCCGGTCGCATCGCTTGCTTTGCGACAGCCTATGCCCCAGCCGAACCTTCTGCATCGCACGTGGTTTCCCCTTTGTATCAATTTCCTTGACATCAGCTTTTGCCTCCATCATCCGCAATCATCAGCATCTGTTCCTAGCACAAGGATCTCCACGAGCTCCCTGCCTGCTTTGCAGCAGCCTACACCAACGCCAAGCAACAGATTTTTCATGACGCGTTGGCAATTGCCTTCCCCTTGCCGCATTCTATTCATCTACTTCGCAGCACACATGGTTTTGCCCGTGTGCCAACTCTACCACTAGCAGTGTTGCTGCTATCATCTGCTTTTCATCATCTGCTCAGTATAATGATCCGATTGTAAGCATTGATGCCCAAGGACGTCAATGCCTACAATGTTCGGTCACCCCTTCTCATTGGAGGAAGCTCGTGCTGAGGACCACGCAGCCAGGAATTCTATCCTGGAATTCCCTAAGCACGATGCCTCTCCCGTTGTCTCACCACAAGCTGAGGAAGAAGAAATGATGGATCCCATGCCAGCACCCCAACCAGCCATGCCCTGAACGAGCACAAGCTACTCCGACGGATGATCGTCCGCAACTCCCCATTGATAGAATACCCAAGCCCTCAGTAGAATCCCCCAGGTGGTTGTTCCTCCCCACGATAGACGGCCGTCCCAGTGACCTCAGTCGGGCACCAATCAACTCAACTCATTCAGAGCCTCCTCAGGTGTTGGACCGTCCACTTATGCCGACGACCACGTAACCAATAGTCCCATATGATGTTACCAATGAGGCAAAGTGCAAAGAGAAGATGCTGGTATGTGACCACGACATTGCTCTCTATGAAGATATCGATTCAGAAGATTCAGAAGAGGAACCAATGAGTGGCGTTGGTTGCCTGCGCCTCGGTGACGAGCCACGTCTGCGTCAATCAAAGGCCCTCGCCATCACACCAGGTGGTTCTTTCAGTTTTAACCTACAGGTCTATGACTATTGGGATCGTGATCCTGATCTCGGGGCCCGTCTGGTGGGGGATGAAGTGTTGGAAATAAGCGAGAACCAGCCTCACCTCTCCTATCCCTCGGAGAAATCCGAGTCTCAGAAGCTAAAGGTTCAGGACCCCGTCCGAACTAACTTGACCGAACGACTCTTTGATCATCCGACCGTTCTGCCAAACGGGTCAAGTGATCCCCTAATAAAATGACATCTGTCACCCACGTACGGCTAGTGGAATAGAGCCATTGTACATGTCCTTGTCCTGTTTTGATGATATATACCGAGGATGTTCATTCCCTCAAACTAACCAGAACAGTTCTTCTCATCTTGTTCCCCCTTGGTTCTGCGGCTTCGCCGCCGTGTCTTCGCTCTGCCCGTCCCTCGCACTTTCTGTCTTCGCCAACTCTCAACGCTTCGCTCTGTCACTCTCGCTCATTCGCTCAGCTCTCATACTCCGCCAACCGTAATTCCCTTCGCCAGCACTCTCCCTCACGTCAACCTGTCTACCTGTGCTAGCTCGCATCTCAACCCTCATCAGCTCCCACGACTAACTCCTCGAACCGCTCTCGCTCGCGTCACTCTGTTGACGTACATCTGCATGTCCTAATGCTTCTGCTTGCTTCTGCTACTTCTGTTCTCGTATCTGCATTGTTCTGACATGGATCAGAGCTTCAGGAAACATCACCTCGAGTCCCGTGACCGCGTCATCGCTCTGCCATCATCCTTAGTTCATTGCTTCGATCCGCATTCTCCCGCCGCCGCCGCCATCACCTGGCGCCTCGCCGCTTCACCCGCACCTGACATCAGGAGCTTTGCCTGACGAGCCCTCCACATTGAAGAAAACATCTTGTCATCCTGAGGAGGCCGTGCGCCCCTTTCCGTGCCCGTGGCTAACAACTGGTGACGAGTCACCCACATCAGCCGCAAAGAACTCTCGAGCCGCCGCCTGCCGTCAACTACCAAGAAGCCTCCTGCCGCCTCCCATCCGCCGCCAACACATCACATCTGCCTCCGCTATTATCTCCTCCCCTTCATCCTGCCTCATCAGCTTCATCTACTCCTTCCTTGCCGCCATCTTCGTGTTACTCGCATCTGTCGTCTCGAGCCGCCTTCTCGCATCGCCTCCTCATCTCATCAGCAGCTGCAGCTAAAACTGCTGCTATCAGGATATCGGACACCACCAATCTTCCTGCTCCCATTTCCGAGCCAACTGGGGAACAAGCCGTCACTCTCCTGACTTCAGCGGTCTTGTACCCCTGCCCGCTGCCTGACTCCCTCTGCCGCAACCAACATCTTCCAGCTTACAGGACATCGGACACCACCAGTCTTCCTGCTCCCACTTCTGAGCTAACTGGGAAACAAGCCGTCACTCTCCTGAACGCAGAAGAGGAAGTTGTGACGGTCTGCCTCCACCCGCCGCGCCCCGTCTCATCTCAGCCCTCTCCGCTCGCGTCGCCCTCTGTCCTCCACATTTTCCATCATCATCAACCTTCGGCGTTTGTCCTTAGTCTCCTCCATCATCCTTCTCCTCTTCGCTCCAGTCTTCTCAGCTTCATTAGCCGCCTGTTCCCACTTCACCTTTGCCTCTCCATTGTTCAGCATCATCCGCACCGCCCTCGCATTCATCTCCTCCTCATCATCAGCATCCTCCGCGCTGCCTTCCATCCATCATCTGCATCAGCATCGCTTTATTGCGCACGTGGTTCCGCCCCTGCGCCCACTCATCAATCAATCGCTTCCTCCGCTTGCGCAAATCGCTTCCACGCCAAAACAAGGATCCGCCCGGCCGCATCGCCTTTTTTTGCGACGGCCTGCGCCCACGCCAAAACTTCCTTCAGCGCACATGGTTCCGCCCCTGTGCCCACTCATCAATCAATCGCTTCTTCAGCCTCGTTCTTAGCTCGGCACAAGGATCCGCCCGGTCGCATCGCCGTTTCGCGATGACCTGCACCCACGCCGTAACTTCGCAGCGCACGCGGCTTCGCCCCTGCGCCCACTCATCCATCAATCGCTTCCTCTGCTTCCGCAAATCGTCTTCAGCCCGGCACAAGGATCCGCTCAGTCGCATCACTCGAGTCGCGACGACCCGCGCCCACGCCAAAACATCCATCAGTGCACGAGGTTTTGCCCCTGCGCCCACTCCATCATCAATCTTTCCTCTGCCATCATCCGCCTTCATCATTCACTTGGCACACAGATCCGCACTGTCGCATCGCCTTTTTTGGCGACGACCTGCGTCCACGCAGAAACTCCCATTCGCGCACGCAGTTCGCCCGTGCGCCCACTCCATCATCAATCTTTCCTCTGCCATCATCCGCCTTCATCATTCACTTGGCACACAGATCCGCACTGTCGCATCGCCTTTTTTGGCGACGACCTGCGTCCACGCAGAAACTCCCATTCGCGCACGCAGTTCGCCCGTGCGCCCACTCCATCATTCATCATTCCTCCATCCTCCTTGCCGTCATCTACCTCACTCAAAAGGTCTGCCAACCCTCCTCACCGCACAACAATCTGCACTCACAACGAGACGCACCTGTCATAAATACTCAGTCCCAGCATTCACCTAACCATCAGCCTCCTCAATCAAGATCGCCTCCCAAACCAATCAAAATCATGTTTGCGCCAGCAGAACCAGGAAACCATGCAGCATGGTGGCCCACCATAGTTCTCGCACAACGACTTCCACTCCTCTACTTCAATGATGATGACACCACCAACTTCGGAGTCTGGCTTGATGCCCTTGGCTCAACCACCGCCAACATCGTTCTACGAGGATTCTCCTATCTTGCCCTCATGAATGATGAACGAGAATATCCACGCCAAGATAACCCCTTCATGCCTCGACCAGATCAAACATACTAGGGAGACAACTTCTACGTCACGCATCAGGTCCGAGCCATCCTCTACATCATCACAGACAAAACCTTCCACTGCATTATCCAATCGCACAAGTACTCCATTAGGAGAATCATCCGCGACATTGGACTACAACGCTCAAGAGGAAGGCCAAGACCACTCAACGATCCTATAATACCGGTCACTTGGCCAATAGGACTGGTACTATCTGAGATTCCAGCATCTGCTCCCAGACCTAATCGACTTCCAATACCTCCTCCTCCAAGAAGAAGACCGGAAGTTCCTCCTGTCGTCTCCTCGGACGATGAGGATCAAAGCGACTAAAAGATCCAGATGAGTCTGGTTCAGGGGGAATGTTGGAAATAAGTAAGAACCAGCCTCACCTCTGCTATCCCTTGGAGAAATCCGAGTCTCAGAAGCAGAAGGTTCATGACCCCGTCCGAACCAACTTGACCGAACGACTCTTTGATCATCCGACCATTCTACCAAACGGGTCAAGTGATCCCCTAATAAAGTGACATCTGTCACCCACGTCCGGCTAGTGGAATAAAGCCGTTGTACATGTCCTTGTCCTGTTCTGATGATATATACCGAGGATGTTCATTCCCTCGAACTAACTAGAATAGTTCTGCTCATCCTGTTCCCCCTTGGTTCCGCGGCTTCGCAGCCGTGTCTTTGCTCTGCCTGTCCTTCGCACTTTCTGTCTTCACCAACTCTCAATGCTTCGCTCCGTCACTCTCGCTCCTTCGCTCAGCTCTCAAACTCTGCCAACCATCATTCCCTTCGCCAGCACTCTCCCTCACGTCAACCTGTCTACCTGCGCTACCTCGCATCTCAGCCCTCATCAGCTCCCGCGACTAACTCATCGAATCGCTCTCGCTCGCGTCACTCTGCTGACGTACATCTGCTTGTCCCAATGCTTCAGCTTGCTTCTACTACTGCTGTTCTCGTATCTGCATTGTTCTAACATGAAGAGCCGCCACTATCTACGCTCCCACATTCCCAACAATGGGACCACATGCTCCACGAGCGTCTGACAGAGAAACGTAGGCAAGAAGTCAAGGATCTTCTCACTTACCATGAAGAAGTACTTGCAGGAAAGTCAACGGCGATCGGAGCGATCGACACGGTACATGTAATTAGCACAGGAGACGCACCTGCACATAAACAAAAAACTCGTCACCTACTCAAGGACCAGAAGGACATCATCAATGAAGGCCTGCGTGAAGTCAAGGTACAGGGCATGATTGTCGAAGTGGAATGTCCATGGCGCTCGAACTTGGTGATCGTGAGGAAACCAGACGACACTAAATGGTTCCGTGTCGACTTCCGTGACCTCAACAAGGTCACCATTGAGGACGCTTACCCCATGTCTTTCATCATCAACATCCAAGAATGACAACACAAAAAGGGTTGGTTTGTCAAGCTTGACGTCAAATCTGCCTTCCACACTATTCATATGGACCAAAACTCAATGCTGAAGATAGCCTTCATCACCCCGGACGGGCTCTATGCCTTCACACGTATACCCTTCGGGTTGCATAATGCCAGTGCTACGTTTCAACGCGTAATGGATCGAGTGCTACGCAATGTTCCTAATACCTATTGTTATGTGGATGACGTCATGGTTGCTACGTTCAGCTTCCAAGAGCAGATGGCTTCACTAGATGCCGTGTTTTTCGGCCCGATGCTAAGCAAATTTTTGTTTGAAAGCCGCTAAGTGTGTCATCGGGGCGGATAGCGTGGAGTCCCTGGGATTTATCATCAGTACACAGGGGATATCTTTAGACCCTACCAAAATTACAGCCGTCTGTGAACAAGAGCACCCAATTACATCATCCCAAGTTAAGATCTTATTGGGATTTGTCAGCTTCTACTGCAACTTCGTCCGTGACCATGCAAAAATTGTTTGTCCTTTGCAACGCCTCACTTGCCAAGATGAACCCTTTGAGTGAACAGAGGCTTGTCAGCTCGCTTGGGTCGAGATCAACCACCGCCTCATTACTGTCGAAATATCCTTATGGAACAGACTCAGTGCAGACGTATAGTCCGAGAAAATCCCTTCTCAATAATGGTTCAGGTCCCGCCACCGAACCACCTTGACCAACGGGTCTCTGGTCGTCTGACCGTTCGGACCCCACTGTCAAGTTATCCACTAATAAATTGACATCTGTCATTCGCGTCCGGCTAGCGGAAAGAAGCCGTTGGATAGTACTCTTTGTCCTGTTCTGACCTTTTATACCGAGGATGTTCATTCCCTCCAGTTAACTAGAACAGTTGTTCTCATCCTGTTCCCCTTTGGTTCCGCGGCTTCGCTGCCATGTCTTCACTCTGTTCGCTCCTCGCATTTCCTGTCTTCGCCAGCCCCTCTCAACTCTTTGCTCTGTCACTCTCGCTCCTTCGCTCAACTCTCTTACTCCGCCAACCATCACTCATCTCGCCAGCACTCTCTCTCACATCAACGTGTCTACCTCAGCTACCTCGCATCTCAGCCTCTGTAAGCCTCCGCGACTGACTCCTCGAACCGCTCTCGCCTACGTCACTATGCTGACGTATGCTTGCATATTCTATCGCTTCTGCTTGCTTCTGCTGCCGCTGTCCTCGTGACTACATTCTCCTGACATGGTATCAAAGCTTCAGGCAACATCACCACGAGTCCCGTGACCGCATCATCGCTCTGCCGACCCCCTTGCTTCGCTGCTTCAACTCGCGTTCTCCGGCCGCCGCTACCGCCATCCCGCGCCTCGCCGCTTCGCCAACAGCTGACAACAGCAGCTTAGCTTGACAAGTTCTCCACGTTGAAGAAATGCCTCGTCATCCTAAGAAGGCCCTGCGCCCATTTCTGCGCCCGTGGCTAACAACCGGTGATGTGTCGCTCACATCAGCCACAAGCAACTCTCGAGCCGCCGCCTGCCGTCAACTACCAAGAAGCGACCTGCCGCCTGCCATCCGCTGACCCTCACTACATCTGCCTTCGCAAGCATCTCCTCCTTGCTCATCTTGCCTCATCAGCTTCATCTGCTCCTTCCTCGCTATCATCCTCTGTCCGCCTGCGCTCATCACCTCGAGCCGCCTCCTTGTATCGCCGTCTCGCCTTGTCAACAACTGCAGCCGAAACTACCGGCGTCAAGATATCGGACACCACCAGTCTTCCTGCTCACATTTTCGAGCAAACTGGGGAACAAGCCGTCACTCTCCTGACATGAGCGGTCTAGTACCTCTGCCCGCTGTCTGACCCTCTCTGCCGCAACCAATTTCTTCCAGCTGACAGGATATCAGACACCACCTGTCTTCCTGCTCCCATTTCCGAGCCAACTGGGGAACAAGCCGTCACTCTCCTGAACGCAAGAATAAGTGGTTGTTACCTCCCTGCCGCATCGCCTCTCATCTCGGCTCTCTCTGCTCGCGTCGCTCCCTCTCTCTCGTCTCCTTCATCATCATCAGTCTTCGGTCTTCATTTTCATTCCTCTCCATCATCCCTCCTTGTCATCCTCACTCCAGTCTCCTCAGCTTCATCAGCCGCCCGTTCCTGCCTCATCTATGCCTCACCATCATCAGCATCATCCGAGCCACCCTCTCATCAATCATCCACATCAGCATCGCTTTATCGCGCACGTGGTTCTGCCCCTGCGCTCACTCATCAATCAATCGTTTCCTCCGCTTCCGCATCGCTTTCAGCTCGGCACAAGGATCCGCCTGGTCGCATCACCTTTTTTGTGACTACCTACGCCCACGCCAAAACTTCCTTCAACGCACGTGGTTCGCCCTTGCGCCCACTCAGTCATTGTCAGCTTCTGCTTCAGCAATCATCAGCATCTGTGAACAGCACTAGGATCTGCACGAGCTAGCTGCCCGCTTCCGCAGTAGCCTGCACCCACGCCTGTAGCAGATTTCTCGCGGCACGTTGGCACCTCCCTTCCCCTTGCCGCATCCTACTCCCCTACTTCAAATCACGCACGTGGTTTTACCCCTGCACCCACTCTATCATCAATCGCTCTCTGCAATCATTCGCCTTCCTCTATCAACTCGGCACACGGACCCGCCCGGTCGCATCGCTCGAGTCACGACGACCTGCGCCCACGCCGAAACTTCGTCGCGCACATGGTCTCGCACCTGCGTCCACTCCATCACCCATCGTTCCTGTGTTGTGATCCACCCCCGCTCTGCTCGGCACAAGGATCCGCCCGGTCGCATCACCTGTGCCGCGACGACCTGCACCCACGCTGATAACATCCAAAGCGCACGTGGTTGCACCCCTGTATCCACCTATTCATCGCCTGCCTCCTCCACCTCTGTATCACTCTCTGCTCGGTACAAAGGGTCTTCTCAGTCGCATCACCCATTTTGCGACTACAGGCTCCAAGACCAAAAACCCTCGCTGCGCACGTGTCCTCAGTCGTGCATCCGCTCCCATCTCCAGCATCATTCACTCTACTCCCTCAACCATCATCCTCGACAAGTCTCAAATATCTCCCTGTGTCATATGGCGGCCAGGGAAGGATCGACTCCTCAACGACGGTGTCTTTGGTGGAGACATGGAAAACCTATCAATCAGGGAATTGGCGAACTCTCTCACAGAATCCCCATTCTTCACTTCAACGATGCAAGTGAAGCCATATTCGATGAGTGGCTTGCTGCACTCGAACTACACGCAGATCTGAGCTTCGGCACCCTTGAACTCTGGGACATCTTCAGCAAACAACGAGATTAATTCCATGTTGACTTCTCCAATCTCAACATTCGGCAATATTGGAGCAACTACTTCCTTGCCGAATATCAGGCCGTGGTCATCTTGTACCTCACCACCGACTGCCCCTTCCACTCCATTCTTCAGACGTATGATCCTTGCTCAAGTGACATCTCCAGTCTCATGAGCAACATAAGCTACAAGTGCACACTCCGACGAGGACATCAGTGGAGAACAAGTCAACCAGAAAGGGTCACCGTGGAAGACCTCCTAGAGATCCCAGACATGCCTCCCCTTCACCTTCTACCCAGTCCTCCAGCTCCACCTACGTCTTCATCTCACGAAAAGCAGAGATGGTGGAACTGGCTCTAACTTAGGACTTACAACATGCACTCAGTCAGTTTCAAGGGGGATGTCGGAATATCCTTATGGAACAGACTCAGTGCAGACGTACAGTTCGAGAAAATCCCTTCTCAATAATGGTTTAGGTCCCGCCACCGAACCACCTTGACCAATGGGTCTCTGGTCGCCTGACCGTTCGAACCCCACTGTCAAGTTATCCCCTAATAAAGTGACATCTGTCACTCGCGTCCGGCTAGCGAAAAGAAGCCGTTGGATAGTGCTCTTTGTTTTGTTCCGACCTTTTATACCGAGGATGTTCATTCCCTCGAGTTAACCATAACAGTTTTGCTCATCCTGTTCCCCTTTGGTTCCGCGGCTTCGCCGCCGTGTCTTCGCTCTGCTCGCTCCTCGCATTTCCTGTCTTTGCCAGCCCCTCTCAACTCTTTGCTCCGTCACTCTCGCTCCTTCGCTCAGCTCTCTTACTCCGCCAACCATCACTCATCTCGCCAGTACTATCTCTCACATCAACCTGTCTACCTCGTCTAACCCGCGTCTCAGCCTCTGTCAGCCTCCAAACTAACTCCTTGAACCGCTCTCGCCTACGTCACTCTGCTGACGTATGCTTGCATGTTCAGACGCTTATGCCTGCTTTTGCTGCCGCTATCCTTGTGACTGTATTCTTCTGACAACTACGGCTCTGATGTTGGATTTCACAAACTTTAACTTGCCGTTCGTCATCACAACGGACTTCTCAAAGGAAGGCATTGGGGCTATCCCGTCTCAGTGCAGAGACAATAGCATGATGAGGGTTTTCTGATATGACAGGCGTGTGCTCAACGACGCAAAAGCTAAGTATCCTCCTGAGAAAGGGGAATGACTGGCAGTCTCATGGGCCATCTAGTTCTACAGAGACTTCGTGAAGAATGGGAGACCCTTCACCATCATCACGGATCATCAGGCCCTCCAATGGCTGCTTAGAATGGAAAACCACGAGGGGATTCTTGGCAAATGGGCACTACTTTTACAAGGGTACAATCTCACGATCAAATATTAGCCGACATTTGTAAACGGTAATGCAGATGCTCTTAGCCGATTACCACGTGAAGGGTTGAAGGACCGCAACTCTCACGACACACCATCATACGGAGATGGCCCGCCTCCGGACGACCCCCCTCCTGGTGAAAAAGTCCTGATTCAGGGTTTGGCACGCGATCTCACCGCCGAGGAGTACCGCTGGGCATACCCTCTTGGAGGCTTTCATCAGTACGACATGTGCGTCAACCACATCAATGTGCGGCGATGAACCGACCTCTTCAAGGATGCGCCAGGATGGACGCACAAGGAATATGGTGATTGGCTCCGTCGTATGCGACGCGACCCTGCCCCAAAACCCGCGGCGCACACTGAGCCAGTTGCGACTCGGACGCGGCAAAGTGAGACGTGCCCATCGGTGGCATATGCCATCCGGCAGTTCTTTGACCGGACGTACCTTGCGTTGCCCTGGATGGACGTCCTAACTCATATGCCAGGGCAAATTACACAGCTTGAGACCTTCTTTGGGGAGATTAACGCTGCGCTGGCACCATCTGGGTGGAGGGGGAGCTGTTAACTCGAATCGCCAGGCCACCGCATGATAAGGGATCATGTCGATGAAACTCAGCGGATCGTTCATGAATTTATCGATGCAGGGGTCCTCGCATGGTGACCCATGACCCTATGTCACCAACCATTTCTGGAATTCATCTGCACAGTCATCTCATGTTGTGTCTTGATCGCCAGCATAAGATTTGTCGCTATCGTGGATACTTGGGTGACGCATACCACGATCACCATGTGCATCATCCGGCAGCTCAATTGGTCGAACCTCATTTGACCCGTTGACCTCTGCTTTGGAACGGCCAGAGGAGAAATCACCCATTCCAAGGACAGATTGACTTATTGCCCCCTCAGGTCGGAAACATTCACCAGAGCTTGCCGGTACAAGTGTGTGAAACGTCCACATACGATGTCCTTCTTGTAAACGACAGGTTGACGCCTTGCAATGTGATAATTTTGCTTGGGGGGAAATGCATGATGTTGCACAATGATGACGGGGTGCCATCATATGTCCCACTTAAATTTGAAGCAACGGAAGTGCCGCATCAGCGGCACGCTCGATTGCTGACAGGACAGGCGCCTTCCACAGACCGCCTAGTGTATGCGGACTATCAATCCACTGAACCACGCTTCATGAGAACCGTCACTGACGCACCGGCATCGTCCACGGACAGTAGTGACTCTTCAGAGGATCATGCACCGTATCAAGCGGAGGTGCATGTTCGCACCATGCAATTCATGCAAGCAACGGTGGAAATTTTGGAGGACACCGTCTTCTTACAAGGACGTGTCTCCATGCGACCGAGGGAAATCAGCGATGGGCTATCCACGCGTCGACATAACCTGGAGTCCGATATGCCTCTTGTCCTCCGACGTCCAAGGCAGCACGCTCAGCCCGCCCGATCGCCTCGGGTTGCGCGAACTGTGTCTCGCGCCTCTTGACGGGAGCCGTCAGGTTCTCGCTCCCATAGTTCATACCAATTACGCATCCAACAGTCAACGATAGAGACAACCACAGCTCTGAACCCTGTGAATAACGACACTCATCATACAACTACTTTTGGAGGAACAACGGCAGAACGACAGCATTAGCCCCACGACAGACATGGCTCAGACCGGCTGGTCATAGTATGAGTACGGACTTGCTGACCGCGCGACAGACGCTGCTGCGACATGTGGGTTCGAAGCCAGTGCACTAGTGGCATTTCTCACCATGGCAGAGGAAGACGACATGCCCCACACCTTGCGCATGGATGGTCCATGCCCAGCGCCACCACCCTCACCAGATATGCCTGATCCCCACACCAACGAGGCGCTGTGGCAGACATTTGCATCCAACATAACCTGGAACCGAGCTTGGGCTAGAAGAGTATAAACACTTTGGGAACAGCAATGAACGTTGGTAACGGTGTACAAGGTACATGTGCGCAGCTCCGCCACTAACCTGGCTAACGTGCGGAATGCCCTTGCTGCATGCGTGTCCGCCCGTACGGACTAACAACATCTCCAAGACCAAGAAGCCCGAGCAGCGGCCATTCACACGAGACTCCATGAGGTGCGGCGCTTGCAAGATGCATGGAACGAGGCTGCGGACAGAGGCGACAAAATATCCGATGCGCAAGGACAGCGCCTCATAGACCAACGGGCACAACTGGGCCGAACCCTCCGGATGACACGTGCGGAGATAGCCCGCTTGACCACAGGATTGCAACAGCTCGACGCGTAGTTGCCAGACCTACAGTCGCTGCGAACCGAGTGTGAGGCAAAATGGACAGCCGACTGTGCTCGGCTGCGAGATATATTATAACAGCGAGAGAGCGTCCTGGTTCTTCAAGCAGATATAGCGCAGCAATACCGTATACTCTGCACGTTGGTTGATCGTGCAAAGTAGCTTATCCAAGAGCACGAGGAGCACCTACAACAACAATTGATTCGCGACGTGGCCCGAGCGTTCCTGCAATGCCGTGCAGAGGCTGGGGGATGAGTGGGAGGAGTATTTGGAAGTGTTGCGGCACTTGTATCCGCTGGATTTTTCCACCGATGCCAGACCAGCAGCCTTCGGTTGCTTCCTACAAATGACCATGACCCCCACCCATCCAGAACGAACCCGGCCCAACATCCTTCCCTTCCTAGCACGAAGTTTCCACTTGCATCACCAAGACTTCCTCTGCTTCCTCTACCCCCTCGACTTCTCTCTTCACTGGGCTACACGGCCTTTCCGCTGCTTTCTCAACTGGGCAGTGCAACATCGTCGACAAGGTTCTCTCACTGTAAACCTGCATTCCTTCACTCGCTGCGGGATTGTGCTACGGGCCTCACACCGACATGTGGAAGCAGATAGGAAGGATCATGCGGGTCTCACAGCCGTCTTTCCAGTGTGAACTGCCGACCCTCATGAAGGGATGGCACTTAGGGTACTCGTGCGCTGGCTCCACCATCAACGGATCGGTTCACTCCCTCCGGCGTCTGACCCCGGAACCAACAGCGAAGGATCACCCCGTGACCGCGAGAATCCTCCCTCAGCTAACCATCCACTGTCAGCAGCCGCCCCACCCTTGGTGCCCACCCTTCATCCCTCGAAACACCCCCAGGAGGACAGCGCCGCAGGTCCTACATACCCTCAGCCCATGACGTCCATAGTTCTAGCGGCCACATGTCCCACGAGTCCATCACCTCCGATGGATTACCTGCCGGCTTCTCTCTCTTCCCTCCCACCCTCCTCTCCTCCTCTTTAAAGCGAAACTACAATCGCGCTTCCTCTCTTGTGTCATCTTCCCCGCCCACCCTCTCCTCCCTCTTCACATCCTACTCTAGCGATATCGGCACCTCCAGCAGGAAAACCAACGGTGGATCATCCGTTGTCCCGAGGCAAAACGGGGGTTACACCGGCCCCCCCTCCCCTCCCGGAGTCGTCCGCCATGCCAAGGGTGATACCTGCACTGGTGGATAATTCACCTACCATCCCTGAGTCAGCGCAAGTAGAAGTCATCCCTTATGGGGCCCAGAGGCCATTGGCTGATGTGGCACCTGTCATGCCTCAGCACTCGGCGCGACGAAACTCTAACTGCATCAAGCATCCCGTTGCCACGGCCTCTACGAGCACGGCAGCTCCAACCATCACACACAGCTCCTCCAGACGCATGCGGACTGACACTCTTCCGGTAGTGACAGGCGACGAGCAGCACCACGCCGAGTCTGCGGCTGGAGAAGCGCCTCCACCACGGGAGACCTTTGAGGAAATGCAACGCCGTCTTTTGGCTTGAATGCCCGGAGGGGACTGGAAGCACTGGCAGCAGGAGCCACCGGTCAAAACATACAAGTGGTCTGATTGGGCACAGGCCCAGGTCCTATCTAGTGGGCACACCATGGTGGAGATCTACCCAGACGCCCATGTCGGCTCCGATGCCAAAGCTACACTCGACAAATATGTGTGGCTGCAGGGGCGGCTCTGGAGGCATGAGGACGGCGCATACCCACTACGCTGGTGCACTCTGGTGGTGCTGCTGGACAGACTCATCATGCAAGAACATGACCGGATCCACGCACGCTCCGCCATTGTCTATGAGAATCACGTCCCACATGTCTACTGGGTGGGACTGAAGAAGCAAATTGGGGAGGCTGTCGCCACATATGGGACTTGCCTCTGTCATCACCCTCGCCAACGGATTTACTAGCCTTGTTTCGTGTGTGCCCGCCTCGGTGCACCAATGGAGAGGGTTAGTATTGACTTTCATGGTCCCCTCTGCACTATCCAACGCCGCAACGTGCACTGGATCATCGGCATCCACCACATGACCAAGTGGGTCATGGCTCGGCCGGTCCCCAAGGCTGATGCAGCACACACTGGAGCATTCCTAAAGGAAGAGGTCATATATCATGGAGGAGGCTGCAGAATCGTCCAGTGCGACAATGGCTTGCACTTCAGAGGGAAGTTCGCCGAGGTGGCGGCGTACGTCAACATTGAGATTGCGAATGGGGTGCCATATTGGCCATTAGCGCAAGGCCAGGTTGAGCGTATGCATGGGGCAATCATGCGGACCATCCGGAAGCTGCCGGACGAAAATGCGCCCTGGGATGAGCAGCTGGAAGAATCGTCTACGAATACAACATCATACCACATTCTTCAAACAACTTCTCGCCCTACATGTTGTGTCACAGCCAGTAGCATTGGACCATGGCCACCCTGCCGCTCATGCCGAACACGCTGATGCCACCACGGGAAAAAGGTGCAACCTTGGCTGACGAGGTGGAGCTTATGAAACAACAGGATGCTTGGCTTCATAAGTGCCTCCAAGAAGCTCAAACTCGGGGGTCTGTTGCAGCACTACGCGGGGTGGATCATGCTGGCAGAAGAATGCTGACACAAAAACAGCGGTAGCAAAAGCAGGCAGAAGCGCCAGGACATGCAAGCGTACGTCAGCTGAATGACGTAGGCGAGAGCGGTCCGAGGAGTTAGTCGCGGATGCTGATAGAGGCTGAGATGCGAGGTTGTCGAGGTAGACAGGTTGATATAAGAGAGAGTGCTAGCGAGATGAGTGATGGTGGCGGAGTAAGAGAGCTGATTGAAGGAGTAAGAGTGACAGAGCAAAGAGTTGAGAGGGGCTGGCAAAGACAGGAAATGCGTGGAGCGAGCAGAGCGAAGACACAATGGCAAAGCCGCGGAACCAAAGGGGAACAGGATGAGTAGAACTGTTCTGGTTGACTCGAGGGAATGAACATCCTTGGTATTAAAAGAACAGAAGAAGACACATGAGCAACGGCTTGTCTCCGCTAGCCGGACGTGGGTGACAGATGTCACTTTATTAAGGGATGGCTTGACACATCGAACTCAACGGTCAGTCTGACCGAGAGCCGTTAGGTCGAGGTGGTTCGGTCTTGGACCTGAACCGTTATTGAGAGCGCGGATATTCTCCGAGAGACTTGGCTTGTCAGATTCTGATTTCCAACACCCCGCGTGAATCTGACAAGGTTGAAGGAGAGCGACCTCTTGTGTTAGTGGTAGTATACGTCCTCCCAGATGGGTGAACGTTACACTCCACAATGTAGCAGAAGGTTGTTCCACATTTCCCTGAGGTCTGAGGGAAAGTCATCTACCAACTGATGAAGTCTTCGTCCAATGACTTGTTTAAGTCCTTCCCTGATTTCCTAGTTAATCTGCTCCTGATAGAGACGGAGGGTTTCATCGGAAACCGCTGGCCCCAGGTAGGTCCGATTTCCAAGTAGGGCATCAGTGATTCCGTAGCCATGTAGGAGTTCGGGGTATAGGGCCTTGTACACCTCATTTGCCCAAGCTTGTGCTGTAAAGGGGCGAGAGGTGGTACGCAGAATGCGCACCCTTCCAGTGATGTCTGGAAAGCTGTCGTTGTTGTGGCACGTGGTTGCAACCCACTGTTTCCTCCAGGCTTGCTACAGGATATGATGCCACAGTTCAGGGATAGAGTTGGTCTTCAGTTGGTGATGACGGTAGGAATGATGGAGCAGCTCCCGAAGCAAACGGTAGACGTTGAAGAAGGCGTCGTCATAGTCTGGGATGGGGCGATATGGCAAGCGAAGGTGTTCATATAGTCCGGTGAGGAGCTGTGCCATATTGTATTGGTTGATGGGTGTTCTTTGTGCCAGAGTAAGCACTTGGTTTTCCCAATCACCAACATTGCTTCCACCTTCTTTGAGTATGGCACATGTCTCCCAGGAGAGAGCCATGTGGAGGAGGGAGACACTATCACTTTTGTGTCAACCACAGAAGAGGATCTTCCACAGGTGATCTACTATGTGCCTGTAGGGAGGTGGAGATGAGCAAGAAGGGCAGGACAGGGTGGAGAAGAGGAAGGAGACAGCTGTAGAGGGGAGACTGCGGAGATGGCGGTCGATATGCAGGGATGAGTCCAACGTGTGTATCCTCGAGACAACAGAGTGGAGGATGGAGGCGGAGGAATGTTGAGTGCATGAGTGTGTGATAATGAGAGTTGGAGCACGGGTGGAATCTTGTGCGCTAAGAAGATGCGGCGTGGGCTCAGGTCGTTGTGATTCGAGCGATGCAACCGGGTGGATCCTTGTGCCGAGCAGAAGCGGATGACGGCGGAGAAAGATGGACGCTGGAGTGGGCGCAGGGGCAAGACCACGTGCACGATTGAAATAGGGGAGTATGATGCGGCAAGGGGAAGGCAGGTGTCAATGCGCCATGAGAAGATCTGCTGCAGGTGTGGGTGTAGGCTGCTGCAAAGCGGGCAGCTAGCTCGTGCAGATCCTTCTGCTATCCAGAGATGCTGATGATGATTGCTGAAGCGGAAGCTGATGATGATGACGGAGTGGGCGCTGAGGCAAACCGCGTGCGCTGAAGGAAGTTTCGGCGTGGGCGCAGGTCGTCGCGGAAAAGGCGATGCGACCGGGTGGATCCTTGTGCCGAGCTGAGAGCGATGCGGAGGTGAAGGAAGCGATTGATTGATGAGTGGGTGCAGGGGCGGAACCACGTGCGCTGAGGGAAGTTTTGGCATGGGTGTAGGTCGTCGCACAAAAGGCGATGCGACCGGGCAGATCCTCGTGCTTAGCTGGAGGCGATGCGGAAGCGGAGGAAGCGATTGATTGATGAGTGGGCGTAGGGGCGGAACTACATGCGTGATAAAGCCATGCTGATGCAGATGATTGATGAGAGGGCGGCTCGAATGATGCTGATGACGGAGGGAGTACAGAGAGATGAGGCAGGAACGGGTAGCTAAGGAAGCGGAGGAGACTCAAGTGATGATGACAAGAAGGGCTGATGGCAGTAGATGAGGATGCTGTGAGAAGTGAAGACTAAATGCTGATGATGATAAAGGAGAAGAGAGATAGGGAGCAATGCAAGTGGAGAGAACCGAGATGAGAAGCGATGAGGTAGGGAGGTAGAGCGACACAACCACTTCTTCTGCGTTCAGGAGAGTGATGGCTTGTTCCCCAGTTGGCTCGAAAGTGGGAGCAGGAAGACCGGTGGTGTCTGATATCCTGTCAGCTAGAAGAAGTTGGTTGCGGCAGAGGGACTCAGGCAGCAGGCAGAGGCAATAGACATGCACTAGTGATCAGCTCCATGGTGCAAGAGCTGATGTGGTCGGGGACCACGAGGCATGCCGTGGGCATGCAACCTCCACAACCTCCAAGGGGGAGTAGAAGGCGAAGCAACAAACAAGGGCTGTTGCCATACATCACAATAGAGGTGATGTGCTCTGAGGAGGCAAAAAGCACGTGGAGGAGTCGGTCGGGAAGAAGGGCGCTACGGCAAGGAGGCTGGAAGCACCTGACCTGGCAAAAGAGGTGCTGTCCGTGAGTCACCTCGTTCAGGAAGGACTCGAAGTGACCTTCACAAGGAAGGGCTGCCTCCTAAAAGAGGAGGGTAGTGGACGTGTGGTGGCACGTGGCACACACAAAAGAGGTGTGTACCGGATACGTGCCCATGTCCTTACGAGGAGCAGCCATGACTCTCACGTGGACAGCCGTCAGAGCAAGGAAACAGTTGCAGCTACGTGCAAGATGGGGCAACCTGAGGGTGTAGTGGGTGGCTTGAAGGGTACCATCTAGGCTGGGTCGGGAATTCTGGACCAGAAGGCACGCCATGCAACGGGACGCCGAGTGATGGGTGCACGGCCTCCAAAGGAGGCAAGAGAAGTGGTCCAGGTGGCAGACCAGCCAGGAGAGAGCATCAACGGCAAGCGGCCTAGCTCTCCTAACGGGCAAAAGGGGCCCAGTGCTGCAAGAATGGTAAACTAGAGCTACAACGTAGGCTAAACGGCCGCTGCCGATTTCCATGCGGGACCGGTGGTGGCTATGAGGAGAACCATGCAGCAAGACGAGGACGTCAAGGAGGTGCGTCCTCAAGGGGAGCACAAGGGGCTCCACACCTCATCAGAAGGGGAGTAGATATGGCAGCGAAATGAGGGCCAAACTGTGACTGCTCAAGTGTTGGCATGGGGTGCCGGCAAGTCATGTGCATAGGGCTCCTCCTCACAGACTGAGAAGAAGGAGAGCGGTAGCAAGTGGCTGAACTCTCCATCGGAGCAAAACATGCTCCAGGCGGCTGAGAAAAGGACCAAGATGTAAGGTGCGGTCAAGGCGTTGGTGGCTCCACGTCCTCAAGGAGGAGGGAAAGCACTCAAGGGGTATGGAACGGAGGATGCGGCGTGCAGGCCGGCATCTCCGGCATCCGCAAACAAGACGGATGAACCATGCAACATGCATAGGTTGGGAGAAGGGAGTCTCATCTCTGATTCTCCAACTTCTCCCAAAGAGGGAGAGACTGTGCATGAGGAGTGCGGCGAGGGAGCCGAGACCAAAGGACCGGCACCGGATCCATCTCCAAGGGGGAGAGGCATGCACGTTTGGGACGTGCGGCGAGATAATGGCAGCAGCGTAGGCAACGGCTTAAGGAGCAGTCGCAGCTGCAGCACCACGGATCCCGTAAGGCTTGTTGCAACAAAGGGCAAGCCAATGCTGGCAGTGCGAGTGGCATCAGCTTGGTCAAAAGGACACGCGCAGAGGCAGTGTCATCAAGGGCTAAGATCAGCACCACGGAAGCACTACAACAAGGTGGGGGAGGTGTGCACCACACTTGGCAAAGTTCGCAAGGTGCGGAGGGTGCTAAAAACACAAAGGTATCCAAGGCACACTCGGAGGCGCTTAAGGACTCAAAAGGGAGTCCGAGGTCTCTGAAGGCAGGGGAGGACTCCACAAAGGGTTGCGGGTCTCCCATGTGAGGGGGAGCACTCCAGCAAGGAGGCAATTACTCCCACGTCATCTCGGGGAGGTGGCCAACTGCGACGGCAAACAGAAACACCAAGACAACAAGGGTCACAAGGCAGGCCATGAGGGTGCTGCCAAGTCCCGTATGGGAGCACAAGTGATGACAGCGTGGAGCAAGGCGTCTGCCGCTATGTGTTGTGATTGGTGGAGGGTAGCTAAGGAGAGTTGCTCACAGTGGCAGCTTGGCCGGGCAGCACAGCATGGCAGATGTTCAAGGACAGGGCATCAAGGCTTCGGTGCAAGGGGGAGATTGTTGACATGGTATGCCCCTTGCCATGAGTGCCATTGATCGTACTCCCTGGTTCGACCACTGAGGAGTGGCGGAACACTTGGTCTGACTTTAGATTTAGATTCCTTGGATTTTTCCATGCAGGGTCGAGCTTTGAATCGCGCGATTTGAGTGAGTATTCAGAAAGTTAGCCGACCCCAAAAAACAGGTGTTGGGTGGGTGGAATCTGGTACCCGCCATGGGTGGCGGGATAATCCACCACCAGTGATCCGAGTTTGTCTCCAACGAGCTCCAAATGCACCAGGGCCATAAAGGAAGCAACCAGAAGACTCTCCTTGACCAGGGTGAACTTCTCCTTGACTTCTGGGAAAAGGAAGGTGCTTCAATTGGTCATCGTCGAAGCGCCTCCTGTTGCCTAGCGTGCAAGGTAAGGTGGACGGCTCCACCAAGGGCTACTTCGACGACCGTAGCAGGGGCTCTACTACTTCGTTTTGGGCATGCTTGGATGCGTTGGAAAGCTTAGATCACAGGCTATAAGGATCTGATGTAATCTCACTATGCTAAGTAACAAAATTGTGTTTCGATTCAGATCTACTGAATGTGACGTGTTCTGCTCACTCACATCCGTAATCCTCGTACTCTACACTCTTCACCATTGGTGTCCCTTGGCTGCCTCAAACCTTGGTAGCGTGAACCAGTGAGAGCTACGCATCCTTGAGGGTGCCTCCACACCCACTAGAGCCAACAGAGGTGCCGCCACGGACCCTACCAGAGGTCCAAAAAAAGCTGCCTCCCCGCGAGGTCGCAACAAGTGAGGTGCCCGAGGCTCTAGGGCAACAAGTGTCGGTAGCAAAGCAGGCACACCAGAGTCTTGGAGCGACACCTGGTGCAACAACCACAACAACACGATAGAAACGGGAGCAACGGCCGCACGTTGAGATGGCTCCACGTACGATGGATAATCAACCCGCGATGACGGCGACAGACGTTAGACAAAGCTTGGGGTAATTGCTTTTGGCCGTGACAACACCAAGAGCGCGCCCCGGGAGACCCCGACAGCAGGGACACGAAGTGTTGCCTTCTACAGCAGCTGCATCCGGCGCGATGCCTGAGACGTAGGCACCCATAGCAGGAGCAGCTGAGTAGCAGGAACAGGAACTGGTGCTCTCTGTAGCAATTGCACCCGGTGCGATGCCCGAGGCACAGGCACCATGGGCAGCAACAGTAGAGTAGTAGGGTAAGGAAGTGCTGCCTTCTGCAGCAACTGCATCCGGCGCGGCGCTCGAAGTGCTAGCGCCATCGGCAGCACTAGCAAAGCAGCAGGAACAGGAGGTGCTACCCTCTGCAGCAGCTGCACCCAATGCGGCGCCCGAGGCGTAGGCACCATTGGCTGCAACAGCAGAGCAGCAGGGTAAGGAAGTATTTCCTTCAGCAGCAACTGCACCCGGCGCGACGCTCGAAGCGCAAGCGCCATCGGCAGCACCAGTAAAATAGCGGGAACAGGAGGTGTTTCCATCTGCAGCAGCTGCCTCCGGTACAGGGCCCAAGGCACAGGTACCATGAGTAGCAATAGTAAAGCAACAGGGTAAGGAAGTGCTGCCTTTGGCAGCAGCTGCACCCGGCGCGGCGTTCGGAGCGTAGGCACCATCGACAGTAGCAGTAGGGCAGGGGGAACACGAGATGCTATCATCTACAGTGGCTGCATCTGGCGCAGTACCCGAGGTGCAAGCACCATCCACAGCAACAGCAGAACAGCAGGAGTAGGAGGTGCTACCCTCTACAGTAGCTGCATCTGGTGCGGCGTCCAAGGCGCAGGCACCATCAGTAGTCGCAGCGGAACTGCGGAAACAAGAGGTGCTACCCTCTGCAGCAGTTGCACCTGGCGTGACGCTCGGAGCACAGTCACCATCGGTAGCAGCAGCAGGGCAGCGGGAACAGGAGGTGCTATCCTCTACAGCAGTTGCATCTGGCGCGGCGCCCGAGGCATAGACACCATCCGCAACAGCAGCAGAAGAGTAGGAACGGGAGGTGTTGCCCTCTGTAGCAGCTACATCCGGTGTGGCACCCAAGGCGTAGGTACCATCGGCAGCAGTAGCGGAACAGCAAAAAGAGGAGGTGTTGTCCTCTCCAGTAGCTGTACCCGGCACGTCGTTTGGAGTGCCAGTGCCATTGGCAGCAACAGTAGAGCAATAGGAACATGAGGTGCTGTCCTCTACAGCAGTTGCATTCGATGTAGCGCCTGAACCACAGGTACCATCGGCAGCAATAGTAGAGCAGCAGGGTAAGGAAGTGTTGCCTTCTGCAACAGCTGTACCCGTTGCGGCGCTCGGAGCGCCAGCACCATCGGCAGCAGCACAAGAGCAGCGGGAACAGCAGGTACTACCCTCTGCAACAACTCCACTGGGCACGGCGCCCGAGGCGCAGGCACCATCCGCAGTTGTAGTAGAACAGCGGGAACAGGAGGTGCTTCCCTCTACAGCAGCTGCGTCCGGTGCAGCGCCCAAGGCGCAGGCACCATTGGCAGCGGCAACAGAACAACGGAAAAACGATGTACTGCCTTCTGCAGCAGCTACACATGGGGCGGTGCCCGAGGCGTAGGCACCAACAGCAGTAGCAGCAGAGCAGCAGGTAAAGGAGGTACTGCCTTGTGCAGCAGCTGCACCTGGGACGGCATCCAAGGCGTAGGCACCAACAACAGTAGTAGCAGAGCAGCAGGGAAATGAGGTACTGCCCTCTACAACAGCTGCATCCGGTGCAGCACCCAAGGCGCAAGTACCATCGGCAGCGACAGCAACGCGAAGAGAACAGGAGGTGCTATCCTCTACAGCAGCTGCATCCAGTGCGGCGCGCGAGGCGCAGGCACCATCAGCAGCAGCAGGACAGCAAGCAGTGGAGGTGTTGCCCTCTGCATCAGCTACATCCGCGGTGGCACCCGAGGCACAGGCACCATCGGTAGCCACAGCAGAACAACAGGAAGAAGCGGTGCTGCCCTCTGCAGTAATGGCAACCGGTGCGGCTCCCAAAGTGCAGGTGCCACCGGTAGCAATGGAGGAGCAGCAGGAGGAGCAACAAAAGAAGAAACAAAAGGGGCGCCGGGAAGTTAGACTAGGAGAAAAGAAGCAACAAAAAGAAGTGGAAGAACAAGGGAAGGACAGGGAACCTCCACCCAGGCGAGAAGAGCACCTTCGCTTGTTCAATGCCCCTCTTCAAGATGGGAACAACTACCCCTTGACGATAGGTCTCTATGGCCAACCAGTTCCTGGCTGTAAGCGCAATGCGAGTCAGAACAACAGGTACTAACGCAAGGGGAAGGGGAGCAGCGAGGTGAGGAGCTCGAGTTAGGTATCGAGACGGATGATCAGGTTGGAGAAGAAGGAGAGGAAGAGGTGACTTGGCAACTATGTACAACTTGTAAGTACCCAGCTGCCGCTAAGGGAGGGCTGGTGTGCGAAGGATGCAAGGCCAGCCTACATCTGACGTGCTGTGACCTAGACCTGGACATCCTGCACGACATCAACATGTGTGAGGCCTGTGTGGCGAATGTGAAGGAGAGCATGGGGGTGGATAGTGAAGAGGAACTGTGGAAGGAGGAAGAGGAAGAAAATATCCCCTCGGGGTACGGGGTTGCGGCTGGGAGATCCAGTGTGCCGCAGGACGAGAAGGAACCTTCTGGCAACAATGAAGAGTTGATGGACGCCACCACTTTGTTCCGCTGCTTTGTGTGCAGACACTCCGTGTATGCAGCCTGCCAGGATCGGAAGGTACGGGTAGGAAGAAAGGTGATAGGTTGCAAGAAGTGTGTACCCATCATGCTAGGAAAGGTAGACAAAGAAGACAAGAGAAAGAACAGGCCCATACCCAAGCGTTGGATTGAGAGGTGTTAAGCCTGCCGAGAGCCGCACGACCCCACGGAAGCAACCTGGTGCTATGAATGCAAAGCGCCCCTCCACCACAAATGTGGAACCGAAATTCTGGGGCTAGGACGGCACTGCAAGAGTTACATCAGGAAGTTGGTTGAACAATACCAGGAGATGGGCAAAGAGGGTGGACAGGCTGCTTGACCAATACCAAGTGCCCCTGGAGTGGAGGAGACGGGGGAATACGGGAAGGGCAAGTGGCCGGTGACGACACAGCATAAACGAAACTTCAATTACATGGTGGCCCTCCACTACATCATTGGGGAAGAAGAGCTTTTGCAACGGAAGGCAGTGCATGTGTGTCCGGCCTGTGCATCAGAGTTGAAAGGGAAGATGCGGAAAGAGAGAGAGGAGCTGGGAAGGGGAGGTCGGTAAGTGCCAGATGTGGAGTAGTGCCTATACTGTACCGACTGTGGGAACCATAACGCCACGGAGTGGTGTGAGGGATGTCACCAGCCGCTCCATCGGCCTTACGAGGAGATACTGACAAGGGTAGGACATCACTGCGACAAATGTGTGGTAAAGCTGCAACGTCTCGAGGCTCGGGCACAAAATAATGAGCAACAACAGGAGGAGGAACAACGGGGCACAGGAAAAAGGGCAGCGCCATGCTCGTACGCAGACTCCTACCCAATGGAACAACTCTATCGCAATGAAGTGGCATTGCCAGGACCTGAGGGAGTAGCGGCTCGGAAGGCGGTATTGGCCATGAGGGCGCTAAGGAATAGGGATGTCCCTGAAGTGAGGAGGAAGGTGCTGGCTATGGTGAATTAGGCATTTAATGTGACACCTCAGTGATGCCTCATGAGAAATGAGTTGCCACCGGCAGCACCAGGGCCACCAGTCCCACGAGGATCTGATGTGCGAACCCACCCTCATCCACCTTCGGCGAATAATCGTCCCACCCGACACTCAG
>SZWC01000145.1:375239-415732 GCA_023375785.1 Penium margaritaceum | reverse complement strand
TGTATGTATGTATGTATGTATGTATGTATGAATGTATGTATGTATGTATGTATGTATGTATGAATGTATGTATGTATGTATGTATGTATGTATGTTTGTATGTATGTGTGTATGTATATATGTATGTATGTCTGTATGTCTGTATGTATGTATGTATGTATATATGTATGTATGTATGTATGTATGTATGCATGTATGCATGTATGTATGTATGGATGTATGTATGTATTTTTATATATATGCGATATATGTATGTTGGTATGTATGTTATGTATGTAAATTTTTGTGTTTGTATGTCTGTGTGTGTATGTCTATATATATGTATGTATGTATGTATGTCCGTATGTATATATGTATGTATGTGTGTATGTATGCATGTATGTAAATACATAAAACGTATGTATGTATGTATGTATGTATGAATGTATGTATGTATGTATGTATGTATGTATGTATGTATGTATGTATGTATGTATGGATTGATGTGTATATGTATGTCTGTATGTATGTAATATATGTATGTTTATGTTTCTCTAAGTCTGTGTGTGGGTATGTCTATATGTATGTTTGTATGTATGTATGTATGTATGTATGTATGTATGTATGTATGTATGTATGTAGGTATGTATGTATGTAGGTAGGTATGTATGTATGTATGTATGTACGTATGTATGTATGTATGTATGTATGTATGCATGTATGTATGTATGTATTTATGTATGTATGTATGTATGTATGTATGTATGTATGTATGTATGTATCTATGTATCTTTAATAAGGTTGATTTCCTCTCTTCTGTGAGATTATGGAGTCTACTATGCGAGCTTGAGCCTCCATGGCTCCGTGGTGGGACTTGTGAGAGGGTTGACTTGCCAAAGCTCTAACTCTATACGTACTCCATCATTTTGAGTCATTTAACAACCATTGTTTAGCACAACCAATGCCATTTCAGTCCCACATGCTCGTTGCTCCAAGACTCCCCCTCTCCTCCACATCCAACATGCCTCACGGTATTCCCCTCCAAATACCCGATGCAAAGCTGCAGCGCAAAGTTGGAGATGGTAGACAGGTCGCGTACCATCTGCTTTGCTTGAAGTTACTGCAAGGTGTGGATGCCGATGTGGCTAAAGCGTACATGCCAGATCTCTCCATCTGTCGCCCACACCACTGCTGTAAAAATATGCCCATGAAGACTCTTGGTTGTCCCTAGTAGGTGATATATGTCGCCCTCCTTCACCGACTGGCCAACTCCTCTCTTGTATCCTTGTTCAAGATATAGCCATAGTTGTTTTCAAAGATAATATGCAGTCCTCTGTTGGTGAGAGAGGAGATTGAGAGGAGGTTGAATACAGTATCAGGTGCATATAGTACGCCATGGAACACTCCCATTTTAATGTCATGTGGAGTCTCCAACCACATCTCTACAATTCCAATCCCCTTAGCATACACCATGCGATCATCACCAGTAGCAATAAGACAAAAAAGGAAGGACAACAGCTGGATGAGCCACTCCTTATGATACGTGAGGGTCTTGGTACTGCTCGAAGATTTGTACCAAGCAAGGTCTACCTTCTCTATTTGTGACATTTTGGATTTTGCCATGAAGAGACATTCTCGTACCTCTTTGGCAACGTTCAGACTACTAACGTGACGCACTCATATCTGGTTCTACTGCTACTACTGTTGACACTATTGTGACGGCTACTAGTACTGTTGTAGAGTGTACCGCCTTTGCTACCACTGTTGCGATGACTGCTGCTGTTATTCCTCCTTCTGGTCCCTCTTGAACACTCTTTCTTTTAGTGCCCCTCCTTTTCACAATAGTGGCATTTGCCTTTCTTCTTGTCGGAAAACAGATGAACTCCGACAGAGGTCACTACGCGGAAATATCGAGTTATGAATAAAGGTTCAAGTCCCCACCCGAACCACCTTGGCAACGGTCCATCGATCGACCTGACCGTTACGACCGACAACCCATGTCATCCCCTAATGAAGTGACATGTGTCACCCGCGTCCGACTAGCGAGAAGAAGCCGTTTGCTTTGCATATTTGTCCTGTTCTGACCTTTATGCCCAGGATGTTCACTCTCTCGAGTTAACCACAACAGTTCTTCCCATTCTGTTCCCCTTTGGTTCCGCGGCTTCGCTACCGTGTCTTCGCTCTGCTCGTACCTCGCATTCCTTGCCTTCGACAGTCTCTCTCAGCTCTTCGCTCCGTCACTCCCGCTCCTTCGCTCAGCCCTCTTACTCAGCCAGCCTTCACTCATATCGCTAGCACTCTCTATCATCAACTTGTCTACCTCAACTGCCTTACGTCTCAGCCTCTATCAACCTCTTTTACTAACAGCCCGGGAGCGCTAACGCTCACGTCACTCTGCTGACACACACTTGGATGTTCCGACGCTTCTGCTTGCTTCTGTTGTTGCTACCCTCAAGCTTGCATTCTTCTGACATGGTATCAGAGCGTCAGTCGACATCACTTGGTGCCCTGTAGCCTTGTCATCACTCTACCGCCATCCTTTCTTCATATTGCTTCGACTTGCATTGCTGTGCCTCTGCCATCGTCGCCTCGTGTCTCTCCGATTCGTCAGCAGCTGACTTCAGTAGCACCGCTTGGAGAAGTTATCACGCTGAAGGAACGCCACGTCATCCTAAGAAAGTCTTGCGCCCATTTGTGCGCCCGTGGTCAACTCTTGGTGACTTGCCGTCCACAACAGCCGCAAGACGCTCCCGAGGCGCCGCTTGCCGTCAACTACCTGGAAGGTTCCTGCCATCTGCTATTCATTGCCCTTCATTTCCTCAGCCTCCGCAAGCACCTCCGTCCTTATCCTATCCCCTCATCTGCCTCATCCGCTATCTCTACTTCATCAGTCTCAGCTCTCCTCATCCTTTATCTTGAGCCGCCTTCTCTTACCGCCCTCATTGCTTTGTCAAGAGCAGCAGCCGGACTACCGCCATCAGGATATCGGACACTGCCAACTTCCTGCTCCCATTCCGAGCCAAATGGGGAACAAGCCGTCACTATCCTGACATCAGCGGACCAGTGGCCCTGCCCGCTGCCTGACTCCCTGTACTACAACCAACTTCCTCCAGCTGCCAGGATATCGGACACCACTAGTCTTCCTGCCCACCGAAGGGCCAACTGTGGAACAAGTCGTCACTCTCCTGACAGCAAAGGAAGTCGTTGTATCGCTCTTCCTTATACTGCGCTGCCTCTCATCCTAACGTCCTATACTCACCTTGCTCTCCACCCTCCATCTCCAACATCATCATCAGCCTCCATTCATTACATGATCATCATCTACTGCCTTCAGTCCTCCTTACCATCCTCGTTCCAGCCTCCTTATTCCCATCAGCCGCCTATCTCATCTTCGTGTGATCCTCACCGTCATCAGCATCATCCGTGCCGCCCCCGCATCAATCCTCCTCATCAGCATCATTTTGTAGCGCACGTGGTTTCGTCACTGCGCCCACTCAGCAATCAGCCGTGTCCTCATTCCTTCGCCTCCATATCCTTTTCCGCTCGGTACAAGGATCCGCCCGGTCGCATCGCCCATTCCGCGACAACATGCGCCCACGTGAAACATTTGCGCAGCGCACGTGGTTTCGTCTCTGCGCCCACGCCGTGATCATCATCAGCATCTGCCTCTTCATCAGGAATCATCCGCATCTGTGGCCAGCACAAGGATCTATACGAGCTAGCTACCCGCTTTGCATCAGCCTGCACCCACGCTCACAGCAGATTTCTTGCGGCGCGTCGACTCCTGCCTTCTCATTGCCCCATTCTGCCCCCCTACTTCAGCAGCGTACCTGGTTTCGCCCCTGCGCCCACTCAATCACCAAATCGCTCCTCCGCTTTCAGCATCATCTACCGCTCGGCACAAGGATCCGCTCGGTCGCATTGCCCATCTCGCGACGGCCCGCACCCATGCCACAAACATTAGTAGTGCACGTAATTCCACCCCTACGCCCACTCCATCATCAACCGCCTCCGCCTCACTTGCGCATCGTCCGCTCGGACCACAAATCCGGCCAGCTGCATCACTTGAGTTGCGACAGTCGGCACCTACTCCGAAACTTCCTACCGTGTACGAGGTTGCACCCCTGCGCCCACTCGCTCATCACATTTTCTCGTCATCATCTTCCTAGCTACACCTCACTCTCTGCAAAGAAACGCAGCACCAAACCATCACTCCTTCAATACTTCCTTCCCCCAAAAGGACCTTCCTACACTTTCTCCATCTCCCTACTCCATCTTCCCAAACGCTTCTTGATAAACCATGGCTCGACGAGATGGTGTCATCACTGTGCTCGCTGCCAATGGAGAAAACGCCACAGCATGGGAATCTACTGTTATCAGGCAGGCACAACTATGGACCCTGAGCACCCATCAGGGTGACCGCATGCTCCTTGGCCATTATGAGTACGGACACTTGGATGGTGGACTGTCATATGAGTAGGCTCTTTATTCTCTCTGTGAACGCCTCCGCCCTCTTCTTGACCCTTCCTACCATCATCATCTCCTAGAGTCTCGTACCGGACCTCTGCTATGGGAACGGATTCTTCAGCAAGCCGCATGGAGAAACTGGATTGACAGGACATGCTATTACAGAACCTATCTTTTATTGCCCCAGCACATGTTCCTATGCTGACTACACGAGCCGAGGAGAGTGATGGACGACAACCCCCAGTGTCAGTACAAGAATGGATGAACAAGGTCCTCCAATGGCTCTTCCCAGAGTTTATGTATGGGTTTGGCATCACAGACAACCTGCCTGGAGACCGTCTCAGACTCGAACCCGTGTCAGAGGAAGAGCCAGATGAGCTATATGCATCAGTTGACAGCCAGGTCCGCACTAGAATAAAAGAATTAGTCCCTATACGCCTACATGCATTGGTAAACAGTCATCCTGAGGACCTTGGAGCAATGTGGCAACATCTTCTTACCTCTTGTGGAGTTATGTCCTCCATCGATCAAGCACGATACTCCCATCAGCAGACAGTTGTGTGACCTTTGTCTGATTCAAGGGCGGTGTCGGAAAACAGATGGATTTCGACAGAGGTCACTACTCAGAAATACCGTGTTCTCAATAAAGGTCCATGTCCCCTCCCAAACCACCTTGGCAACGGTCCATCGGTCGACCTGACTGTTAGGAACGACAACCCAAGTCATCCCGTAATAAAGTGACATGTGTCACCCGCGTCTGGCTAACAGGAAGAAGCCGTTTGGTTTGCATGTTTGTCCTGTTGTGACCGTTTATACCGAGAATGATCATTCCCTCGAGTTAACCTGAACAATTCTTCCCATTCTGTTCCCCTTTGGTTCCGCGGCTTCGCTACCGTGTATTCTCTCTGCTCGCACCTCACATTCCTTGCCTTCTTCAGTCTCTCTCAGCTCTTTGCTCCGTCACTCTCGCTTCTTTGCTCAGCTCCCTTAGTCAGCCAACCTTCACTCATCTCGCTAGCACTCTCTCTCATCAGCTTGTCTACCTCCACTGCCTTACGTCTCAGCCTTTATAAACCTCTGCGACTAACTTCCCGGGACCGGTCTCACTCACGTCACTCTGCTGACGCACACTTGGATGTTCCAATGCTTCTTCCTGCTTCTGCTGTTGCTATCCTTGTGCTTGCATTCTTCTAACACTTCTTGCCTCTCAAGTGTCCAGACCACTACTGCTAATGGTTGAGTAAGCCCATGGCCTAAAAAGCTGCTTGATTGCTGCTACTTCCATTGCGCTTTGTTGCATTACGACGTAGGTCCACCTACACAAGATGTGTGTAGATGAAGTCGATATTGAGAGTCAACAGGTACTCCAACATCTATCGTACCGTGTCGTAGCTCGTTGGAGGTCCCCTCAGCGAGAGGAGAATGAAGCGCGTCTCTTCCATAGGATGTCGGGCTACTTTTAACTTCTTCACCTGATCCTTTGTCGTATCCAATTATACCTCTATCCCTTCACCATCCTACATTTTCAATGCCATCATCTTCTCCTCCAAAAGTAGGAAGAAAGATGGATCCTTACTCGTGCTTATTGCTCAACGTCTCCCACCCGTTCTTTCCAATAGCCTTGTCACTCACGTATTGAAGACGCGGGTTGGAGATGATGTTTTCAAGCAGCCTGATGGCCCGCCTATCCATTTTCTTCCACTCCTCATACACCATCGATACACTTGCAGAACAACCAATGTCAAATTTATCCTTCTACGGCGTCTTCTCCGCATCCACCTATACTACAGTGATACCCTTTACCAGTGGAATCGGAGCCGACTCGTTGCCGCTCACCATCTCATAATAGCTCCTCTCCTCCCAAAGGAGGTGGGTACGGTGTTAGAATAAAGAAGATGACCTGAAAGAACAAAGACTTCCACTATTCAAACACATTCCCAGCACTCTCAATAAAGGTTCAACTCCGACTCGAAGCACCTCGGCCTTCATTGTCATTAGCCATTTCCGACCCAGGACCGACCAACGAACCTCCTGTCGAGTCATCCCCCAATAAGTGGACATCCCACGAGCACGTCCGGCTAGCACATAAGAACCCACTAGATATTACTTTTTTCCTATTTTTCTACATGTATGGAGGATGTTAATGCTCGTTAAGTTTAACGTAGAACAATTATCTTCATCATGTTCGCCTTTCGTCCCACAACTTTGCAGCCATATTTTTACTCGTTTGGCTCATTGCCCAGTCTGTTCTTGCTATTCACTCTCACATCACGACTCCTTCCCTCATCACTCGCATTCCTTCACTCTGCACTCAACAATCCATCAATCTTGCTCTGTCTTAACGTGTTCTCATTGGTTACCTGTCTACCTCGCACCTCTGGTCGGCATATCGCTTCTCTTTGAACTTCTGCAACTAGCTCCTCGTGACGCCTTATCCCTCCCTACTCCCCTCACTCGTCTTGCGTGTACCTTCATGCCTCCTTGCTTCTATCTACTTCTGGCATTGTTGTATCCCCTCACCCCATTGTTCTGAAATGGTATCAGAACATGAGGTAACATCACCTGGAGCTTCTTAACCAAGTCGTTGCTTCGCCGCCGTAGTCGCTGCATGATTCCGTTTAGCTTTCATATGCTATTGCTGTCTTCTTGTAATTTGTTGCTTCACAAGCTGCTGATGTTAGCAGCTCTGCCTCGACTGATCTGCGAACAGAATCACATATAAGTCTCTAGACTAAGCCCTATGCACATAGCATACCAGTGGTACACGTCCGGTGACTCCTTATCTACAACGGTCGCAAGTCACTCTGGGGCCGCCGCCCGTCGCCGCCATTGTAGAAACTTCCCGCTGCTCCTCCACGCTTCTCTACCCTCCGCGCCTCCTATTTCCTCCTTCGTACCTGTCCCTATCTCAGTCTCCATCTCATGCAAAACTTTCTCTGCTCCACCATCTTCCCCTGCCACCATCTTACCCTACTGATCTTTATTTTCAAATTTTCTACTTAATTGAGTTTTTCTTTTGACTATGGACTTTCACCAAACAGTTATATGGGTGGCATTTTGACTTTTGCGTAAGGGCAACTGGTGTTCCTTACTTTCGGCGTCGAGCAGGTTTGACGCCGGCATTGGCGGATTACTGCGATGTTACACACAAGAGCGACCGGAAACTGTTCCAGAGTCACACTTGGTCTGACGTGTCTGGCAGTCAAACACGTCTCACACTCTTGACACTCGTGACTTATTGTCAACGAGCGAGATAAGAGCTAGGTATATGAGGATCAGCAAATAACAGTACACACAATCGGTGGTAGATACACGATTTCTAGATAAGGTAGGGTTAAATCCCTAGGGCAATGAATACTTTCCTTAACTATCATCTAGCAAGAAGTTTTTAGTGGGCACCTAGGTAATTCGACAAAAAGACATATTCATTGAACATAGTCGACCAAAACATATTTAATATGGAAATTAAACATCAGTAGGGTATTGCAAGCAGAGCTCCATCTAGCGTCAGGATATTGGACACCAACAGTCTTCCTATCCATGTCCTGGGCCAACTGGGAGCACAAGCCGTCACTCTCTTGAAATCAGATGACTGTTCTGCTGCATCAGCCCTTGTCTCTTCTTGCTTCGCCTTCATCAGATACACCTTATCAATCCATCGCTCTTCGCTCAACACCCTCTACTCCAGTATTCTCATCCTCCACTATGCATGGACCTCCTTGACATCAGTATCCTCTACATCTTCCTCCATCACCAGCCTTAGCTTCCTCCTCTCTCAGCCCCCATCGACCTCATTTGCTTCATCCTTCTAACTTTCGTTATCATCTCATCATCTTCTCAAATGTCACTCGCAACGCACGTGGTTTTGTCCTTGTGCCTATTTCATCAATATCATCCCGTCATCTATTTCCATCATCTACTCAACACAAGGATTGGCCCGGGCGCGTCACCTTTTACACCAACCTATGCCTATACCGAACCTTCCACAGCACACGTGGCTCGCCCCTGCGCCCACTTTTCCTCATCAACTCATCCTTTGTCACCATTAGTATCTGTTACAAGCACAAGGATCTGCATAAGCTCGCTGCCCACTTTACAGCAACATTTACCCACGCCAACAGCATATTTCTCGTGGCGCGTCAGCTCTTGCCATCCCCTTGTCGCATTCTACTCCTCTAGTCAATAGCGCACGTGGTTTCGCCCCTGTGCTCACTCAACAACATCAGTCCACCGCCTTCCATCGACTTTGATCATTCGCCCGGTACACGGTCTCGCCCGGTCGAACCTCCAATATTGCGGTGACCTGCGTCCACGCTGATTTCTTTGCTACACATGAAGCTCACCCCTGTGTCGTGACAACATCCTCACCTTAGATTCATCCACCTACAACATGTTTTCCATCTCCATCTGCTTTCTTCTACTCACCATATGCACAAGCATCATTGTCATTCATTAGCATACGTGGTTCCACCCGTGTGCTCATTTCCCATCAGGAAACAATCCCCGCCATCATCAGCTATCATCAGCATCTGAGGCCGGCACAAGGATGTACACAAGCGAGCTGTCTGTTCAGCAGCAGCATGCACATACGCCAACACCAGAATTATCGCTGCGCATTGACTCTCACATTCTCCTTGGCGCATTCTATCTATCTACTCAGCAATGCGTGAAGCATATTCAAAGCCGAACGTAGGGTGCTCACACGGACAACCACCTATCGTGACACGATGGGTTCAAGAAACACTTTTCAGAGTCGACCCTTTCGTTGAATCCTCATGCATGCTCCATTTGGAGGAACAAGGACAACCAGTCAGATTGGTGCTCTCTCTAGAAAACTATGGTTCTGTGTATTGCTACCAATTACTACAATGTTGAAGACGTCCTCCTTTTCAGGCCTTTTGTCGGATGAATACAAATTGACTTGTCCACCACTGTCTCCCTAGAGCTCCACTGGGATCATTGGTTGCAAATCAAAGAACTTATCATCGCTTTCCTCTACCTCACCACTAACACGGTTTTCAATGACATCCTCCAAACTAACTCCCTAGGTGCTGACCCGCTCGACAAGGTGTTTCACACCGTTGAACAATGATGCACTTATGGATATCACCTCTATCACCTACGCAATGACAAGCACTACCATATCTTACTGGACCAATTGCCTCCACAACCTCCTCAACCCACCTTGGCCTCTCTCCCTTTTCCACCACCCTCATTGAACAGCTAGCTCTTTAGATCTCATCTCCGACCAGGGACAACACATAGTGGTCATCTTTACGGGGGTGTCATAATAAAGAAGATGACCACAAGGAACAAAAACCCCCACCAGTCAAACAAATTCCGAGCACTCTTAACAAAGGTTCAGCGCCGGCTCGAACCACCTCGGACTCCAATTTTATTAGCCGTTGGTAACCCAGAACCAACCAACAAACCACTTGCTGAGTTATCCCCCAATAAATGGATATCCCACGAGCGCATCCTGCTAGCGCATAAGAAGCCATTAGATGTATACTTTTGTCCTTTTTGGTCGCATATATGGATGATGTTCATTCCCTTCGAGTTTAACCCATAAGAGTTCTGTTCATCTTGTTTGCCTTTGGTTATGTGGCTTCGCAACCGTGTCTTCACTATGCTCGCTCATTGCTCATTATGTTCTCGCTATTCACGCTTAGTTCTCAACTCCTTTCCCCGTCACTCACAATCCTTTGCTCAACACTCATCAACCCATCACTCTCGCTCCGTCTCAACTTTCTTTTGTAGGTTACCCGTGTACCTCGCACCTCTAGTCGGCACATCGCTTCTCTTTGACCTTCTGCAACTAACTGCTCGGAACGTATTACTCCTCCATGCTTCCGTCACTCTTTTGACGTATGTCCGCATGCCTCATTGCTTTTGCCTGCTTCTGCCATTGTCTTCTCCCCTCACTGCATTCTTCTGACATGCAAATATTCCAAAACGTGAAGTTGGCGTATTCCTAGGCTCCTTTCATGAAGTGTGCTGTTTTCATTTTGAGCCTTGGTAATACTCAGCGCTACCCTTGGATGGCAGCGCTATCCCTGCTTATGCTCCTACTTGTGCCAAAAAACAGTATGATAGAAAATGGACTATAAATGCCAGCAGAATGATAATTTGGAAAACCAGAGCCCTTAAATGAAAAACTTTGCTCAAACCCTTTTAGATCAACTCCTAAAACAGGGTCATCAATAGTAAACTATGAAAGATATTCCCTCTTGAAACAATGATATGTTTGTAGTTATACTCTGGCTCATACTAGCCAACTTGTACATGGCATTTATCCTAAATGACCAACAGAATGCAAATAGTTTTAAACCAATAGAAAGCGTAGGATAACTATTTGAATACACATGTTATATGATCTAGATTTGGGCAAGAAACACGAGAGTTATGATAATTACAACGCCATAGCACTGCACGGAGAGAAGAAGGCAGTCGTGGTCAACCTCGTTTTGATCATAAGCCTAAAATCAACCGTTGAATCTTTGTGATTTTAGACTTATCGGAATGCTTGGCTTGCGATCTTCGTGGTCAATCTCCAACGTTAGTCGAGGTGTGATCCTAACCTGGCATCCTTAAAGTGATGGCCTGTACTGGCTGAAAACTGGTAGAACTTGGCTCCGATATGAAGTGTTGGATGTAGAAAAGAGGATGAGCCTTTGAGCAGCACGCATGCGGGACTGGAAGGACAATATTCATGCTTTAGAATGGTGGGACAACTCATAAAGGAACATTACAAACTATTACAAGACTTGTGATGTGTGTCAACACCATAAGTCAATACGAACCAAACCACGCGTTCGCTTCAAATGGTACCAGTACGTGAAGAGCCATAGTTGGATATCTCCACACACGTTGTGAAAGGACAAATTTTCCCATCATACTAAAGGGGCTTGATACAATATTCGTGGTAGTCGACCAGGTCATGGGAATGTCTCACTTCATTCTGACAATAGTGATCACCACATAGGGAACAGCACGGCTGTTCCTCATGGGCATTGTCTGACTACATGGCAATCCCTCCTTCCTCCGTTGTGACGGCATAAGTTTTCCCATCACACTAAAGGGGCTTGCTCTGACATGGTATCAGTGTAGTAGGTTAAGAGTCCTAGTAACCTGCCACCATGATGTCAGTAATCATCTTTGCAGTCGTACCTGTGTGTGTCTTCCCCCTTCCTTCACGCCTCGACAAAAGACGACAATGCAGCTGCCTCTGAATCCGCATCTGAGAACTCCTTTTTCAAGATCGCTCAAGTTTCTATCCAAGATGGGGAACCACCTCCGCTGACACACTTTGCAACATCTGCCCTTCTCTACATTGAGCAAGTCCTTGATTCTGGATGTACAATATATGCACTCAAGGATGTCGACGTCACAACGCCACTGGCAACACCAGTAGCCATCATTGACACTACAAAGGGAATGTCATTGGTATGTCGCTATTCCGAAACTCTCACATCTCCAGCAGACCCAAGCGTTCAAATCCGGGGTTATCATACTACATACCTTCGACACAACCTCTTTTCAGTTGATCAACTCCGGAGGCAAGGAGTGAACATCTTCTTCCCTACGTACGGGTCGGAAGCCGGGCTAGCTACGGCCGACAACAAACCACTGGCAATCTTCATAGTCCGTAACAACCTCTACAGACTGCAAATTGCCATAACAACAGCTATCTTCGGTATTGCAGAAGACATTCAACCCTCAACCTGTGGTTGTTTGAGTCTCTCTCATCCTCTTCTCCTACATCATCACCGCTTGAGACATCCAAATTTAAATATCCTTATTCATCTCCAGACCAAAAATATGGTATAAGGACTGCCATCCATCTTTCCACTAACTAACTTTGCATGACCACCTTATACTGCTTGTAGTCTTGACAAACTAAAAACATCTCCTCATCCTCGTTGAGTCGTACGAACAGCAAATCCTCCTAACATCCTCCACATGGACCTTGTGGGACCGATTCGTTCCACCTCTCTCCAAGATTACAAGTACTTCCTCACCGTTGTAGATTATCACTCTCGCTTTGGCGCAATAATCCCTCTGAAGTCCAAAACCGATGTCAAGCCCGCCTTTATCAAGTGGTTTAAATGTCAAATAAACCGTTTTAACCGTCCCATTAGTAAAACATGGACACGCAGAGGTGGCGAATTCCTTTCTCATGAACTCCATAAGTCTCTGTCAGAACACGATATTAGGCACCAGAAGTACCTGAGCAGAATGGAGTGAGACAAAGACAGAACAGATTCCTGTTTCCTCTCACTCGTACTCTACTTGTGTATTTTGGAGCACTGGAAACCTTCTGGACGTATGCACTCTGCTATGCTACAATAGTGCACAACTACTATCCAGTTAAGCATATGTCCGATGTCACCCAAGTTGAACTATGGATGGGATACAAGCCTGACATCTCCAAACTTCGCGTATGGGGCTATACAGCCTACGTCCTGATCAACAAGGCTGATAGAGCTCATGCTCGTCTATCCAAAGTTGGCCTACGAGCCGTCCACCGTATATTTGTCCGGTTCGACCTCAACTCCTCTGGCTACTTGTTCTATGAGCCTTAACTCAAACAAGAAACCTGGAGCACTGATGTCCATTTCGATGAGATTACCCCCCTATTCCGTCAAATATCGCCCATCTCAATTACTCCCCTTACCTGGAAACTGTTTCCAGAGCTACCTATAGTGCCTTCATCTCCAACCATCCCTCCTCCACCAATCGCTCCATTATCCCCAACAACTACTTTGGTAGCATCAACCCCGCCGGCATTCTCTCCCGCACACACTCGCGTCCAACCTCGACCAACCTCACTACTACCTCTCACTCCCAAACCGGACTACGAAATCATCTCTGAACATTTGCCAACACTCGAGCATCCACTTCCCTCAGCATCCATTGTTCCTCGACTAGCAGTAGTAGGAGCAGACACTATATGAGCAGCAGCAGTAACAGGATCAGGAGCACCGGTGGAGGGAACCCCGCCAGCCGCTGAACTAGTGCTTCGGCAATCTACGAGAAATAAAACATCAGCATCCATTGGCACATTCACTCACACGGATGGAGATCTGAACATCCAAGAAGATCGTCATGTTGAGCTTCTTTGAACCTCATTTCTTTCCTCCAGGATCATAGTCAGACATGGTCTCAACTCTCCCCGCCGGCCAACTCCTCTCCTGAACCTGATCACCGACGCTATCCTCGCATTCCCCTTCTCAGTGCCACCATCGCCACTGCACCCATCGCCACCTCCAGCACATACATTGAAGCCTTCAATGGACCACAAGTAGACCAATGACGCGCTGCTATTGCGAGCAAACTAGCCTCATTTAAAACCACCTCCACCTACACTAACGTTCCTTGTCCACCACACACCAGTGTGGTCACAGAAATTGGATCTTCCGCGTCAAGACTCACCTGGAGAAGCCTACAGAATGTAAGACTAGCTATGTCGCTAACGGTTTCTTGCAACGGTATGGCATGGAATTCTTCGACACGTTCTTTCCCACAGCCAAACTGACCATCGTGAGAGCCTTGCTATACATTCCAGCCACTGAAGACATGGAATTGCATGCCATGGATGTGTCCACAGTATTTCTTCAAGGAGATCTGCACGAAACTCTCTACCTGGCATGCCTTGAATGCTACACTCCAGATCAGCCCAATATTGTCTAGAAGCTTCATCGCCCAGTCTATGGACTAAAACAATCTCATTGAGAACGGCATGCCAAACTCCGAGCAACTCTCCTTGACCGGGGGTTCACTGTCTCCATTGCAGATCCTAGTCTGTTCTTTCACTCACAACAAGATGAACAGACGTACATCCTGGCCCACGTAGATACCCTACCCCTCGCCTCAAACAATCTTGCTATCTTGAAATTGAAGCAAGTACTTCTAGGTCGCTTCACCAAGATTGACCTTGGGACACCAACCCACGATGTGGGGATTAACACCAAGCGGGATCGGTAAAAGCGGGTCATCACCCTGTCCCAAGAAACCTACATTGCTTCACTACAGAAACACTTCGGACTTGAGAAAAACAATGAGACCGACCCCTATGACAATGGACCATAAACTCACATAACCAGCTTACAAAGTCTCATTTCCTTCCCCAAAACCTTATCCTCAGCTCGCAGGATCTCTCATGTATGCCATTGTTTGCACACGTTCCGACCACGCTTTTCCTCTTAGTTTGTTGTCACAGTATGTGGGGGATGGTAACCACAGTGATCAGCACTGGAAGGCAACAAAACGAGTCGTACGGTATCTAGGAGAAACTGCATCCCACTACCTCGAGCTTAGAAGAATACAGCCAAGTACATTGGAAAGTTACAATGACTCCTCCTGGGCTAGTGATCAAGCCAATCGAAGGTCTTCACAAAGCTACGGTTTTCATCTTGGCTTAGGACTGATCAGCTGGCGATCCACCAGGTCCTCTGTCTCACGCTCATCCTGTGCAACAGAGCTCCATGTAGGTACCATGGCTACCCAAGAAGCCCTCTGGCTGAAGAACCTCTGGCATGACCTTGGATATCAGCAACCACTCTCAATCATGTGGTGCAACAACCGAAGCACCATCACCCTCACAGAAAACCCCGTCTGTCATGGACAAACTAAGCACATTGAGCTGCGCTACTTCTTCATCTAGGAGAAAGTACAGGCAAAATAACTAGTGGTCCAACATTTGGTCTGAAAAGCCAGCAGGGCCGACATCTTCACCAAAGCCCTGGAACAGGCACCACATGTGACCCTGGTATATCTCCCGAGCCTCAAGACCAGAGACACCTGAAGCTTCTACACTGGTTCCCCTTCACAGGGGGTGTCGGAAATAAACAGAGAAACTAGTGGAAATACCAGAGCATATCCAAGCATGCACAATAAATAAAAGAGGACTGCACGATTCTCAACGGACATCTACAAGCGAGATCCGTGTACCGACAACAGACCACGGCCGAAAGTTTCACAGAAATACGACAAACTGCGCTATGATGAATTCCTCACCGCACATCGTCCATATGATACAAATCAACACTCCCACATCGCAGAATACCAGCGAAACATAGGACACTACATTAGGTAATCTAATCAATCATGTTCCTTCATTTGCCTTTGAGCCGTATTCGCCTCCTCTCTCAACCATTCTGTGTATTTACCTCGCATCGCTCAGATCTGCAACTTGTGCCTGCCTGCCTTCTGTCAGTATGTGTGTGTATGTATGTATGTATATGTATATGTAAGTATGCATGTATGTATATATGTATGTATGTGTATATATATGTGTGTAAATATGTGTGTATGTATGCGTGTATGCTTGTGTGCATGCATGCATGTATGGATATGGGTACGTATATGTATATGTAAATAAATGTGTATGTGTATGTGTGTATGTATTTGCGTATGTATGTATATATGTATGCATGTATGTATGTATGTATATATGTATGCATGTATGTATGTATGTATGTATGTATGTATGTATGTATGTCAGTGTTGACCTAGGTACCACAGACAACAGTACAACGATGTCCACAACGGTACACCGTTGTAGCTAGGGGGACCCACATCCATGTGAGCCTGGGGGGGTCCTTGAAAACCACGAAAACCACAACTGTGGAGTGCAAAACACTGGTCACATAAGTGCTATAGCAAAGCCTAAAACACCAATTTTTAACCCTATTCACCTTTTTAGAGACACCCATTACGAAGCATGCTTGGACCACAAGTCCACTATGCATTTTGACATGTTAAACTTTAAGTACATAAACGCCTGAAACACCTAAGTGACCTATGCATTCATGTCTAGTACTAAAACATCTTCTTGGCTCACAACCATGTCTAGCTATCTAGCCAAATAACAAGTGTACAAGCTTTGGATGTTGCATTCACAAATAAATCCTTGGCTCACAAGCATAAGACCACGAGTCAGGCATTCATGGAGTTTAGCCAGAAGAATGACAAGTTTAAAAATTGGACACTTGAACACACGTTTGTCAAATGGAATTGAGCATGATGATACTTGTGCACAAACTCTACTTTCTACCACGTGCTGGACGCTTTTGACCCCCAGCAGCAGCACCAGTGCCACTTGCTGCTGTTGTGGCTGCTCTCTTTGGACCACGTGTGGACGCAGCTGTTGTAGGTGAGCCTGGATCTGCATCACCCCTCTCGGTCCAAGCTGGCTCCTCATCATCGGCATCCTCTGCATCCTCTCCCCCTCCTTCCCCCCCACCATACCAAGCTACTGTTGCTGAGCACAATGGAGCCTTCTCACGTATGCAAACACGGCGTGCATGTGGGAGGCCAGGACAGTCCCCCATCGCACGGATGTTTGCCTCAACCTCTACCATTTCATCATCAAACGTTGCTACATCCTCCTCCTCTTCATCCTGTCCCTCATCATCACTATCCTCGTCACTGTTGCACTCTCCCAAATCCTCCTCCTCAGACACTATCTCCTCGTCATCCTCACTTGCCTCCCCTTCCTCCTCGCCTGTTGCCCTGACCAGCTGCTCTGCTGCACGTCTTCCTTTGCGCCTGTAGTGCTTGCGGAGTCTGACGTTGCAACGCACCAGGAGCTCCTACGTTGACACAAGTAGATGATTCCTCCTTGTAGTGTGAATGAGCTCATGGGTGGAGAATGATCTCTCACATTCAGTGTTGGGACTGAATCGTGAGTGCCAAATCACGAAGAAAAGGCATGTAGGCAGTGAAGTTCACGTTCCATTCCACAACAGACATGGTGCGGCATTTCACCTTTGTAATAGCAGCAACAGCCCTAGCATTTTTTCTCACGGTGATGGTTGGGTTGATTTCAACCATGACCTGAGCCTTCCGAAATGCACTCATCTCCTTCATGAGCTGGTCATGTTCTCCTCGGGTACAAGACCATCTGCCACAGCCTGCCAAGCCTGCATTGTCACGTAGTCGCCTGACAAGTCATTTCCAAAGTGCTCAAGGTGGACACGTCTGGCAGCAGCGTACAAGGGACATTTCATGTTCTTCGACGAATGATGGTTCAACCGGCTTAAGACAAAGTCCACGTGCACCTTTGTAACCTTGGCTGCTTTCTTCCCTCTCGTCTCCGCGAATGCAGCCACCTCTTCACAACAGTCTAGCAGCCTCTCATATATCTCACATGCTTCTCCTCCAGGGCTGTCCACCACTCGTAGTGCTCTTACCACTGGCTCCAAGAGATCATTAAACTGCCTCACCTGCACCCAGAACACTCTGTGCCTCACAATGCAGCGTACTTCTTTCTTACAGGCCTTGTACCCACTGTCCCTGTTGCTGCCCAGCTTCTTCCACAAGTCAGACTCAACCAGCTTCTGAAGGTTCTCCTTCTGCTCTAGCATCCTCTCTGCCATACTGAACACCGATGCAAACCGGGTGTCACAGCGATTGACCAACACCTTGCCATTGGTCAGTGCCTTCAGCCACCCACGCGGCATCTCATTATTGCAAAAAAAAGATACAACCTTCTCACAACGAGCAACCACTCTTGTCCCCCATGCACACTTGGCTACGTCTTTCATCACAAGGTCGATGTTATGTGCGCAACATCCCTGCCAGAATATGCTGGGGTACTTCACAGCCAGCTCACCGAATGTCTTCTTGTTGGTGCTAGTGTTGTCACAAATGACAAACACAACCTTTGAGGCGCCCACCTCCAAAATTACATCCTCGATGATGCTGGCAGTGTACTTCGTATCCCTTGACATGCCGCTGGCATCTGGGCTGAAGATGTGCACGCTCCCTTGCGCATTGACAGCCATCGCATTGTAGATGGGCCGAATCCGTTTGTCGCTCCATTCGTCGACGGTGAGGCTCGTCCCATAAATGTCCCAGGCTTGCTTCAGTGGGATGTCCAGGTCTGCCAGCTCCCTGTCGAGTGCCGAAAGTAGCTCCTTCACCACTATAGAACGCTTTGGAAGGCGGAAGGTGTTGGTTGTCTTGTGGGCTGGTTTCACGACCTCCAGCATGGCGGACTCTCGGCACAAATATATGGGGTTCGATGTGATGGCCATGACCTTCACGATGGCCAGCTGGCACTTCTCGTTGGCCTTGCGCTCGACATGCTGGTCAAGCATCGTCTATCTGAAAGAAGCAGCCCGGGTCATATCAAAGAGGGGAACCTCTCCTTCTAGATGCGTTGATGTGGTGTCACAGACAGTAGACAGCTGCTGCTACTGCTGCTGCTTTGGGTCATCATCGTCGCTGTCTTGGAGGAGGGTGAAACTAGCATGTGCCGCCTCTTCTTCACGCAGCCTCTTCTCCCACAACATTGTCCATGCCACGGGTAGATCCGCCGCCCCCCACTCCTCACTCATTCCCTTGTACAACTACACATTATGCGGTTTCTACCCCGCTGGAGGTGGGGACTCACGCTCAAGCCCAAGTCTTGATGTTGCCATTGGACTCACCGAAAAGGCCTCTAATTTGGTCGTAGGTACGGGAAGAAATCTTCGCACAGCTGCAACATCGGAAGTCGCCCTTCTTGGTCGGGGTTGGCCATTTCTCTACGTGGCTGGACAGCTCCTTTGTCAGGAAGTTGCCCGCATGGCGACGTCTTTTGGGTGGATTACAGCGAGAAGCGTCGAAGGCCTGGGTTACTCCTGATGTTGGATGCGCTGAAACGTTTGGCGAGGCGCTCGAGACAGCCCTCGAGCATTGGATACTCGAGGCCATGGTGACCACGTCGGGGCGAGACCAAGTGTCTCGACCCGACGACTACCATGCATGCATAATGCACAAACCCTCTATGTCCACAGAAGCCTTTGATGGTTGAAAAAAAATCAAAAAAAATCCTACGAGGGTCGAAATGGCCATTCCGTGAAAATCGCGTTTTCTTGAAGTGCGATGGTCCGCTGGACCGAAATTGGGTCCCTGGTGCTCTTCGAGTGCCCCTTACACCCCACAACCACAACGATGATACAACGATGTACATCACGGCACAATTGCCATTCTAACCACCTTACAACGGAAAACGAGGTCAACACTGATGTATGTATGTATGTATGTATGTATGTGTGTATGTATGTATGTATGTATGTATGTATGTATGTATATATGTACATATGTATATATGTATGTGTATGTGTGTACGTATGTATGTATGTATGTACGTATGTATGTATGTATGTATGTATGCATGTATGTATGTATGTATGTATGTATGTATGTATGTATGTATGTATGTATGTATGTATGTATGTCTGTCTGTATGTATATATGTATGTATGTATGTATGTATGTATGTATATATGTACATATGTATATATGTATGTGTATGTGTGTACGTATGTATGTATGTATGTACGTATGTATGTATGTATGTATGTATGCATGTATGTATGTATGTATGTATGTATGTATGTATGTATGTATGTATGTATGTATGTATGTATGTCTGTATGTATGTATGTATGTCTGTATGTATGAATGTGTGTATGTATGTATGTATGAATGTATGTATGTATGTCTGTATGTATATATGTATGTATGTATGTATGTATGTATGTATGTATGTATGTATGTATGTACGTATGCATGCATGCATGTATGTATGTATGTGTGTATGTATGTATGTATGTATGTATGTATGTATGTATGTATATACAGTACTAGTATGTAAAAGGTGTTTTAATTAATTTTTTGCACGTCTTTTTGACTTTGTCCCAAATTAAGTCATATATATCTGTCCTTGTCCCTAAGTTGTGTTGTAACCAGGGAGTGCTTGCGACCGAAAACACGTACCCAAATGTTTTCCAATGCTTTCTCTCACAATGCGTCGTGTCAAGAGTGGCCCAGACCCCACAAACCACACGAGTATGCAACGGAATTGGAATGGCGTGTCGTGCAGGACCCCTAATCCATCCAACTCCCCCCAGTGGAAGTGCACAGGTGCTGGACTATACTACGGATACACTCGTTCGACCCCACGACGACCCTCAATGTTTGCACAAAACAATCGCTGCTGGAAGGACCCGAACCTGGATCTCCTTGTTCCAAAAAGAATAGTTATCGACTACACCTTCAATACACAACAACAAAGAGCAGTATTCTACACTAGACACACCGTAATAGTTACTCTCACCTACGGTCTAAGTGTGGAGTGGGGAGCCACCCCACGCCCTTGACTGACTTGCGCACATATGCACCGCTTGACAACCACCCCCTCTCACACTCACTCGACCCGTTATGACTCATTTGACGTCGCTCCTCACACTAGGCGTACGCCCTTGACGGAGGCTTGGACGACACACTCCCCGCACTCACAGTCTCGTCACCCATCGAGAGGCAAGGGTAGCACGCCACGGCGTGCGGCACTCAACAATGCGCCACACAGTTCCCTAGCACAAGCTTGGTCCTTGTGAGGAGCGAGCAAGGTAGCTTGTGACCTCCGAGGCTCCTCGTAAGCGACGCCCTCCCGGTGTAGCTTGGTTTTCGACAATTGGCCAACGCGTACACCTTGGTAACGTAACCGGACCAACACATCTCCCTCACACCTTCCACCGAACCCATGCGCATACAAAGGGCGCTTATCCAAGCAAGTTGTACATGCAAGACTCGGACCACACAGTGGTTACGCCCCTAGTCATCCCTAGTTGTCCTAATGCCAAAGGGTACGTTGGACCAATTATTTACAATGGAGCATTGAGGTGAAAAGTGTAACCTTCCTGGCTTAAGTCAATCACGCAACTATACCTCGCCCTCCCATACGCCTCATTAAACACATGCGGATACAGAAAGGTAGTTCACAGGAGCATGAGAAACCTCACTAGGCCGGATAGAGGACAACGGTCTCTCACAGAGGTGGCGATTGGGATGGGGCGCGTGGCGACGTCCGATCCTCCTTGCGACCTCCCTTGACGGACCTTCGGACTCCAAAGTTGGCTCCTCTCACACCTGTAAGTATCCCACCACAACTTCCAAGCCACTACCACGCACAAGCATAGGTATTCACCCGCGGCATGCTCGTTTGGCTACACCCCTAGGCAGAAGTAACGTGCGGCTCCGTAGGGATCGGTATCATGATATCTGCAAGCATCCAAACTGAACACCGACAAGCACGCTAGACGCGGCTTGTCCCAAGCTTTCTAACGTTACCTCCCATTTCAAATTTCATCAAGGGCTCACACCGCCACACACATTATACTCCAAGCGCAGAGTTCAGGACGTTGCACCCACCCACATAAGTCACAAGCCCGCCCTACACCGGCTCAAGACACCCGCACTCACCACCTCAACGGGCCTCGGCGATGCGACAGTCGACATCCTCATCGCTCTGGTCTCGTCCGAGCTCCACCCGCGATCGTTCGTGGCGCGCGGCTCCCGACCTTGGCAACGGCTTCTTACTCCCCACGGCCTAGTGGTTACATGTCTCCTTAATCCGAACTCCATAGCATCTCACTTTTAAAACGTCAAAGGTGTAGTGGCCTAGTCTATGACGATTGAATGTTGTACGGGCATCCTCATTTCTGACCGGGTCCCACTCCCAAAAGCACACGCGACTCCGGGTACATAAACGATCACACACGGCAATGACACGAGTGAGGAATGGAGAGCGAAGCAAGTCGAACGGGAGTTAGTCAAATGTCAACATTAGGTTGAAACAATGTATAGGACAATGACTATACTCAGCACTTCCCATGGGTCCGCCGAAGCGCGACTCCCGTTTTTAATCCAAACTCATCAACTAGTCTAAAATTTCCACTCTGCTAGGTGGATTCGAACCCCTTGCCCTCTACGAGCACCTCCTAGAGCTGGTAAATTCAAGTAGAAACTAGGACTAGCACTAGTATCTACTTCCCCTAGGATTCTCTCAAACGAAATTGTTCGAAGAATCTTTTCCCTTCCCCTCTAGCTTCCCATGTTGTGACGGTCTTCACTTCACTTTTATTGTCGGCCTTCTAAGCTTGAATTTAGTCGCGCGGCCCGCGTTGGTCCTTGGTCGATAGCATTCCCAAAGTGCTTGTTGAATTTTTTCAAGCAAGTGCGACATGGGAGCAGCCGTCTCAAGCTATAGTCGGCTCTCTCCCCTTTACTGAGTCAACAGTGTGAGACTTCACGACCTTGTTTTGCCAATTCTTGCTTTGCCTTCCCCGTCTTGCCCTCCTTCAAGCGAGGGTCCTCGCTTCTTAGTTCCAATAAAATGTAGCGACGCCCTTAGGTCGAGTGATCGCTCTTCACAGGACGCCTCTCTCGCTTCTAAAAAAACGTTCCACTCGCTTTTCCTTCGTTCCCTCTCTCACCATCATTTTCGAAAACAAGCGTAAGAGTTCATCCGTCTCTAGGTGATCCCAATCACTTTTATCATTCCGCTTCGTCGCCCTCGCATCTTTGAAATTTGCTCCGTGAGTGCCCTTCCCACGACCATCCTTATCTCCTTTTTAAAATCCACCAATATCCTCCCTCTCACGGCTCTCTTTCTTACCACGAGACTTGCGAGACACATTCTACCTCATGAAAATAGTGACTTTGATCAAAGAGTGACCGCGACCTTGCTTGCGTCAAGATAGTCAATTCGTCGCCTTTGTCGCTCCCGGGCCGCTCGTTACTTCCGGCCTCACTTCGGCCCTCTTGTCTGCTATCACGGTGTGATAATGAGTCGTGTTTGATCCTCTTTGTCGTATCCCTCTTTAAAATCCGGTGGTCGTGTCGCCTCCTCCCAATGCTGTCCACTTGTATCGCATTTTACACTCGCCTTCCTTTTTGCACCCTAAAATAATTACGGCTTCCCACTGTTGCACCTCGTACACATTAATTTGCGCTTGATAAAATCCTTCCAATCCTCCTCCCCTCTTGCCGTTCCTCTTAGCGGGTTCACACTTACTAGTTTGAACTGTGGACAATAGCGCCCCCCTCTCATGTGGTTCCGTGGCACGTTTGTATGGTTCGTCTCCTCGTGCTTCTCATGTTTCGGTGCCCGTCGAAACTCGTACGCAACACAATGCCGCCACACCATTACGGTCACCTTGCGTTACCCCTCGAATGGCACGAATGGTAGGCGCGAAGTTGTGACCAGCCATCTCAAGCTTCCCCCTCACAAGCTTCCTTGCGACAAACCCAAGTCGCTTCTTTTACTCCCCTCTCACCACTCGCGTCCACACAAAGTGCACGCGAGACACAATAACATGTCACCATCACGTGAACCTCGCGCCACTTCATGTTTCTCGCGATTTTGGCAAGTGAAGTCCGTTTTTCCACCGTCACCACCGCCCTTCTTATAGCTCGGACCCGCTTGACACTGGTAGCAAACACAATGCCATGTCACCATCATGGTCACCTCGGTCACTTTTGCATGACTTAGTCGTTTGAACTCGGATGTTGGCGCCGATAGGTACGTTGGATGGATCTTGTGTAGACGCATCTCATGAAATGTTGGCACGTAAAAATCGGACAAGTCTCCACCAAGTTATGCCTCGTCAAAGTTGCGTACCCCCAAAAATACAATGCCACGCCACCATTGTGGTCATCTCCGTCCTCCGGCCGTAACTTAGCCGTTTGAGCTCTGAATTGAGTACCGTAAATTGCGTTGAGTAAGTATCACCGGGACGCATACATGGAGATGTACAAGTTGAGTTCTCACGCGAGCCCATGTTGCTCAATTCCTCTCGGAAGTCTTGCCTCCTTACACAAAAACTCCCCAACTCTCTTCTCGCCCTCCCAACGTGAGCAATTTGACCACCACTGACGATGGTGAAATTTTCTATTGAGTCACATTATTTTGTGATCCACTTTTGTTTGGTTACAGGTGTAACCTCCTCCTCACAAGGGAGCTGCCCTGTAGCTCTTGGAAGCATTCTCCTTCTCTGTTTCATACTCCTACGCCTCTTCTCACCCATTCTCCACTATCCACCATAGCTCCTCCTACCCCTCATATAGCCTCCAGGGGACTACCCATTTTTCTTGGGGAAAAGCATTGGCACCATAGGGGCCAGCCTGCATCAAAACCCAGACCTAGCTGACACCCCTGTCAGCTCTTCTCCTCCATAGTGCTCCCCTTGGGATGCCTTCCGTTAGGCACGCCCTCTCAAATCCAGTCTCTTACTCCTTGGCAGGTGGTGCACCATTGGTGCCCGCTCCCTCCTTGCTCTTCTTTCTCTTTACTTTCTCTCCCTCGTCCGCCTTCTCCTTCTCTTTGCTCCTTGATCACCCCTCTTCTGCTACATTCTCCTTCACCTTCCTCCATCCGGTATCGTCCTTGGCTCCTACTACTCCTGCTGCTGCTGCTCTTGTCACTGCTGGGGTTGCTAACGTGACCAAGGTAGGGACTGCCGCTGGCGTCGCCATCCCCGCAAGCACCGCTGCCCTCACTCCTCCCGCTTTGGTGGCTATCACCATTGATGCCGTTCCTGGTGCTGCTGCGGCTATCTTGCTTGCCAGGGTCGATGGGGTAGACATGATAGTTGCGGGTCCTTGGACTGGGATTCCGATAATCAAGGTTGTCTCTAGCATTTGTCCTCCTACCTCATTCGCCTTCTTCTTTTTCGTCCTTGCCGCCAGCTTCTCTCTCTCAGGATGCTTTTCGCTTTCCTTTGCTTCAATGGTGTAGTTGGTGTAGATTCTGCAACCTGGCTTGCCATAGTGGACATGGCTGTTGATGTCCCAAACATGGTCTCTGCATCCTCTCCCAATGTCACCTCACGTGGCCCACCTTCCTCTTGTGCTCCACTCCCAGACTCCTCATCCTCATCAATGTAATGCTTGTGCATACCACTTGGAGTGGGCTCAGCAGTCGAGAGGTATCGGCGGAGAGACAAGCTCCCCTCAACGTCCTCGACCTCTGGCTCTTCCTCTCCGACTTCAGACTCCTCCACTTCTGCTCCTTCTGGCTCGTCCGCTCCTTGCAGCTTCTTCTTTCGCCATATCCTCCTTTCTCCTCCCAATGTTGTCTTCTTGTTCCACTCCCTCAACCTCTCCCACATTTGCTTGCTTGGTGCGATGGTACTGATCCACTGGTACCAAAGGTCAGTGTGCGTCACAGGATACCAGTCCTCGAGCCTGGCCACAAAGCCGTTCCCCGGTCCGTCACCCACAAGCATAACATAAAAGTCTGAATAGATATCCGCCACCTCCTAGAGTCCTTGCACTGCATGCTCAGTTCGTCTACGTCCTCCTCCTCGAGCACAGTTCCACAGCACCATGGTGCCCACTTTCACCTTTTCGCCTCTGCAGGGACGATCCTCCGCTTATTGTACGTCTCCCGTTGCCTCACTTGTGCCCGATCACTGTTCTGCCACACCCGAGAGATTGTTGCTCGCATATCTGCTACACGCTCAGCAACGTACTCCACCACTTGCCTCTCAATAGCTTCACTTAGATCCTGTTCCCCAAATGCTGGCTCACCTAGGAGGTTGAGGTTGGCCTCTCTCTCGTAAGTGAGGTAGAACGGGTTGAACTTGGTTGATGACTGCACAGCAAACCTGTATGCCGCAGCCACCAGATGCAACACGCGATCCCACTCCGTACCATGCACAGAGGCGGTCTTGGCCAGTGCTGCCTTGAGGGTGCGGTTGAACCGCTCCACCAGCCCCGAAGACTGTGGGTGCTCTGGTGTCGACAGCTCGATGTACACGTCGCACGTCTTCAACAACGCCACCACCTCTTGCTGGAATTCTCCCCTTTGGTCACTGTGCACCACCTTCGGTACCCCATGGCGGCAGATCACGTCCTTCAGTAAGAAATGTGCAACCCCCTCTGCCGTCTTGTTCTGCAGGGCCCGTACTTTGACCCACTTGGTAAAATGATCAATGGCCACCACCACCCACTGGTTTCTGCTCAGCGTTGGCGACAACCTTGCCAGGTCCACCGCCAGCCTATGCCATGGCCCGACAACTGGAACACTCCGGAGTGTCGTTTGCATAGTGAAAGTTGCTCGCGTAAACAAACACCCCTGACAGGAAAGTACCACATTTTTGGCCAGGCGGAAGATCCCCGACCAATAGTAGCTGGTGCTCACCAAGTTGAATTTCCGCTCCACTCCATAATGCTCCATCTTGTGCGCACACTACAATTGCCTCCCGCTCCTCAAGGATGGGAACCTCGCACACGAGGTAACTTCCAGTTGGGTAACGAATGAGTTTCCACTGCTGCATGAAGAACCATTGCGCACGTGCCCTCCCTGAGCGCATCTCCTTGTCAGTCCACAGCGGACTCATCACCCCATTGGTGAGAAACTCAATGAGGTTAGTGTCTAGTGTCACATCGCCGACAGTTTCCTCGTCCTCAACCTGCCAGGCCGTATCCAGATGGTGATCGGAAAAAAGTTCTTGTGGGTCATCATTCTGACCCCAATCATCCTGTCCTCCCTCGCCTGTCACACAAGTCTGCTGCCCAAATTATTGTGTCAGCTGGCCTTGTGGTGTTGCTTGTTCTTCCTATACTTTCTCCTCTTATTATGCCTCCTGTCCTGGTGCTTCCGCTACTTCCCATCGCATCTCCTCTTGTCACTACTTGTAAGACAAAGCTTCCCATAAGGGGATATCCTGTCTCCACCTCCCCTGACATGCCAACGGCTGCTTCACAGCCAGGAGTGGCAGTCGTGAGAACGCATCCACGTTGGGTGCCGATGCTCCTTTGCGATACAGCACCATGAACTGATACTTTTGCAACAAAATGGCCCACCTCACGAACTTCCTTGTAGGGAATTTCACGGAGTGCAGCTACTCCAAAGTGTAGTGATCTGTCTCCAGCGTGAACTCCGTGCCGTACAAGCATGGACGAAAGTACTGTACTGCCCACACCACTACCAAACATTCCCCCTCCACTAGTGCATAGTTGGCCTCTGCTCCCATCAACATGCGACTGGCGTAGCACACTACTCGCTCCCTCTTCTTGACGTCCTTCTGTGTTATAACTGATTCCATACCTTGGTAGCTGAAGTCTGTCTGCACTATGAACGGTTTCTCGAAGTCCGGGGACACCAGGATTGGTGCGCTCATCAATGCCTCCTTGAGTCGATAGAATGCATGCCGGCATTCCTCTGTCCACACAAAGTCCTGCCGTAGACGGGTTAGAGCATGCAGGGGCCTTGCAATCTTTGCAAAGTCCCTTACAAATTGTCTGTAGTAGCTTGCAAGGCCCAAGAGAGACCTCACTTCCGTTGGTGTCGTTGGCGCTGGCATGCGTGCAATTCCTACCACTTTGTGTAGGTCGGGAGACACGCCATGTGCTCCCACTACGTGCCCCAAATATAGGACTTGACTTGCCCCCAAGCTACACTTGGACGCCTTGAGCACCAACCCAGCTGCCTCAATCCGCGAGAAAATAGTTCCGAGATCCTGTATGTGGGCTTCCCAATGACGCGAGAAGGTGATGATGTCATCCAAGTATGGGACTGCACACGTCACCCCATACAGCATCCTGTTGATGACTCGCTGAAAGGCAGCTGGTGCGTTATTTAGTCCAAAGAGAAGCCGCATGAATTCGTACAACCCCCGATGTGTCACAAAGGCTGTATTGGCGACGCTCCGTGGGTCCATACAAATGACGTGATATCCTGCCTTGGCGTCCAGCGTACTATAGACCTTGCATACCCCCACAGCATCGATAATATTGTCAATTTTGAGGAGAGGGTATGGGTCTGCCATCGTCTTCTCATTCAGTACACGGTAGTCAATGCACACGCAAAATCCTCCGTCCTTCTTCGAGACCATCACCACCGGGAAGGCCCAGGGTCTTGCGCTAGGCTGAATGACGCCTTGGTCCAACCATGCTTGTATCTATCTGTCCAACACCTCCTTTTCGTTTAGGGACATTCGGAAGGGTCGTGTAGCGATAGGGGGGCAGTCCCCCATGTCGATGGCAAACTCAACACCACACTCTCCAATCTTCTCATCCTTGGAGCTGAAGATGTGTGCGTAGCTGGTACACAACACTTCTAGGTCCTCTTTCTGCTGCGGGATCAAGTCCAAACACACCAGGATCTGCGCTACCTCCTCGTTCATGTGTACTTCCACCACCACTTTCTTCCCCCCTTTCGAATTCGCCTCCTCTGCTTCCTTAGGCTATCTTTCAATGCCTTCCCCCATGCTGGCCTCACTATTAGAACCGAGGATCACGCCCGTTGCCTGCTTGTATGGCTCAGGATGCTCCGCAAACTTTTCCTTGTAGTTGGCACTTCCCGATCCTCCAAACACTCCCGTCACATGCTCAAATGTCCCCATCTGCTCCACTGCTTGGCCTGTCAAACTTCCTCGTGGTCTTCCCCGTAATCCTCTTCCTTTGAATCCTCCTCCATGGCCCATATGACCATCTGTGGCATCACCGTAGGAGGAGAGCCTCCCCCTGGATTGCCAGTTAGAGGCTATGGCCATTTTCTCATTTCTTGCTCGAACATTGCCCATGTCTTTTGCATCCACAAGCTCCCCCATTCCTTTTATGCCTTCCCTCAACCTCCCAATGAGCCAACTTACCTCCCACCAATCATCCGCATTCATGTGGCTAAGTGCAAAACAAAGGTCATGCACGGGGTACACGATCCATGGTACGTTAGCAGGAACTTCCAACTCATGCCTAGCCACATGCTTCAGAAGCCACTCTCCCTTCTGTTCATTCAGTGCAATGCTTTCCAAATCACCCCTTCCATTCCGTGATCGATGATGCAAACTGGCGTCTGGCCCAGAGAGACGAGCCACCATGGCCACTTCTTCCACGGCGGCATGAAAGGCACCGACCTCGTCCATAGACAGCATGGGTTCACCGCCGAGAACCTGTCCTCAGAGTTCAAGTGCGTGGCGACGTGCTGCCTGCTCTGTGAGTGGGTGGGTCAATCACAGATTCTTGGTGACCGTGGTACGCACCCTGTGTGCCCCTGCTTCCGTTACTAAGTCGGCAGCACCCATAGTGTCCTACTCCTCCTTTTTGCCAAGGGTGACAAGGTGCGACTGGAGCAACTGCTCCAACTGTTCCTCTTGGTCTCTGGCACCACCGTTTCCTCCTTGAGCTCCGCATTCCTCCTTCTCGCAATCTCCCTCCTCCATGCCTGCTCCAAGTCCCTCGTTAGTCCTTTTTCCTCTGTCGCCAGCACCACCCACGGCTCCTGCACATCCTGCTGCACCCGAACTGTCACTTGCTCATGAACCTGGTCTACGCCCTTGGCTCCCTCCTGCCTCTGGTCCTCCATCTTCTTCATCATGTGGAGGTACCCCATGGCAGGGATCCTCCGATTCACCCCTTTAATGACTTCCTTCTCCTTCCTCATCCCCAGATTGTTCCTCACTCTCACTTGCTTACCCACAATCCTCCTACATCTCTTCTTCCCACATTGTCCGTCACCTTGCCTCTCGCTCCTCTTCCCCGTCTGAATCCTCATGCCCATGCCCTACCAGTCCCTCCGATTCCTCTTTCAACAATGCCCATGCCTCAGGCGATGCTACACCACCCATCCCTTCCATTCCAGTTCATAGCTCATACATACGCTCGTGGTACTGCTCTCCCTCCTCCATGTAGAAGAATGCCCTCGTTAGACCAAGGTCGTCACACACATCTTGCCCCTTGTCCATCTTCCATACCTCATGTTGTGCGAGCTTCCACAGCACCATCACGCTCCCCCATTCATCCTCATACTCTACTGGCACCCCTTCTGTTCCCTCATCATCCCCCGGCCATAATGGCTGCACACACTGGGAGGCTCCAATCCTCACCCCTGACCGTTGCTGCTACTGCTGCTGCTGCTTGGCCAAAAAGTAGGTGAGCTTAGTGATGACCGCGATGATGGCCCCCTTGGTGAACGGCCTTGCCCTTGCGTCATCCAACACCTCCTTGTACAGCTGAATGGCAGAGTCCTATATGTGTTGGCTGTTTGTCAGGTTCCTCCCCCGTGACAATCGTAGCACCCAGCAGTGGGTGGTGTACGCAAAGTATAGGGCCTCCGACTTGGAGCCTTCTAGCTCATTTTGGTACCCATATACTCGTTCTCTCCTTGACACCTCCAAGCCGACTTCGCGCACCGCTTCTCTCTCCTCAAATGGTTCAAACCTCCATAGCCGTCTCACGTCCCCTATGGGCACGTGCCCTCCTTCTCACATATTCCTCTCTCATGGCGTTGACCTCCTCACTCTCCTCACTTGCCATGGCTACGGCCATCATGGCCATCGCCACTGGTTCCCCCTCACCACCAACTTTTCCCTCCTCTAGTGGGGATCCTAACTCATCTCCTTTTGCTTCGTCTCCTTCCCCACCTGGGATCTCTCCCTCCTTCAGTTCCTCCTGCCTGTTTTCCTTATCCTCACCACTCCTTTCCGCAAGTGCCTCCACCTAAACTGCCACTACTTCGGCCGTCGTCTGGGGCTCACTCATCACCCCCTAGGTCACACCCTCCGCTCTTTCCAACACCTCCACTTTATTTCTGACCTTGACCTCCTTGCCTTAGCTTTTGCGCGAGTCCCCCGCCTGCCTGGTGTACCGAGGATCCATACAAGTGCATTCGGCCCCTCGTCCAAGTCTGCTACTCTCATCCTGGCCTCCAACGCCGTGCTCGAATGGCGGGACAAGGGCAAAGCCAACGTGGTATAAGAGGGGTGACAGGCACAGCTTTTGATGCATCCAAGGTCCTCACCCTCCTGATCACTGCCGTAGGCCCAGCCACCATTTTTGCTTCCTCTCCCACTAGACTCATGAGGGCCTCAAATCGCACTACCTCTGCTGCTGCTCCTTATGTTTCCATTGTTGCTCCCCAAGTGCTTCTTTCCCCTCTGTTGTTGCTACTGCTGCATCATCTCCTTTGCTTGTCATGGCGTCTCTCTTGCTGCCAATTGGTCCAGCACGACGTCTTCAAAAGCGAATGGCTTGGGTGAGGTTACGCTCAGCATGTTGAAACAGTGCTGACTGGTAGTACCCGGGTGTCTTGCCGAAAACACATACATCTGCTGTAGTTCTGGCTCTTGCTGCTCATCGATCATATGCTGCAGGTGTGTACGTGCCGGTTCATCAGTCCTCACACGCCCCTGCTCCCTCTACTGCACGACGAGTTCCACTTCTTCCACCATCTCTTGTTTTACCTGTTCAGGCACCCTCACCATTGCCAGTTGCTGCTGCGCTGCTCCCCCGTGCTGCTATGCCTCTCGACATCCCTCCCCTGGCTTGTGCCACACCTGAGTAGTGCTATTGACTCAACAAGCGCAAGTGGTGCAGCAACGTGGAACGTCAACACTTGTGGCTCCTTCTCCCCTTATGTGTGCACCTTCTTTGACACGATGCCGCACTCTAGTGAGACCACCGCAACCTCTATGGGAAAGATCATAAAACGTAGCTCCTTACTGTCCTGATCAATGACTCCCTTAGCCAAGTACAACCAGTCATTGCCCAACAGCAGGTCATAACTCATTGCAGCCGTCACTACTACGTTTACATCAATGGTGATAGCTCCCACGCGGATGGGTACCCCCTTGATGACGCTCGATGGCTTGAACTCCCCTCCATTTGACATTTGGAACTTCACGTTGCTCGCCTCCACCAGATCAAGCAGGCCCAAGATTCTCACCACCATCCAGGATAGCGTGGTGGTGGTAGCCCCCGAATCCACGATGGCCTTGAACTCATGCGGCCCGATCTACGAGGGAATGAACATCCTCCTTATAAAGGAAAAAAGGAGATGCAACGGCTTCTTGTGCACTAGCTGGACGTGCTTTTGGTCCGGCCGCTTATTAGGGGATCACTCGGTATAGTGCCGTTGGTCGATTCTCACCGTCAACGGTTCGTGGATGATGGGACTGAGGTGGTTCATTGCTAAGGCTTGAACCGTTCCTGAGAGCGCCCGGTTTTCCGAGAGAGGAGGAACCAGAAACTCCTGGAGATGAACCCATCAGAAGTCCTGCCTTGACAGAGTCATTATTATGACAGTTTGACATACTCACTTTGACCGGAGTGCTCTTCATCAGCTCCACCAATGACACCCGCGGTATTGATGTTGTCCGTCCTTTGTACGTCCCTCGGTCGTTGCGTGCCTGTCACTCACGTAGGGGGTGGCTCGTCCCCGGTTGCACCCTTCTATCTTGTATGGCATGTGCCTGCTCTAGTGTAAAGGGCACATCCCTCGTGCCGGGCTTGGTGGGTAGCTAGTCACGTGGCACTGATGGGTATGAAGAAGCAGACACCCCCCCGCCTCCCTTATCATCCTAGTCGCGGGCCTTTGAGGTCAAAGCCCATGTCCCTCCTATACACAAAGCCGGCTTCAGCTGCTGTGCGGCTCGTGTTGCTGCTGCCGTTGCTGTGGTGGTGGCAGTAGCACCTCCTAGTTGGCCGACAATGCAGGCTGCCGAGGATGGCTCCTTTACACCTGCGTAATGCGATGCACTCCCTTGCACAGACCCAGTGCCCGTAGCAAGTCATGCAAGGATGCGTGCGGCTGGTGACATGTCCTGCGCCCCTGCATAGTTCACCGTCAGTACCATTAGCTGTTACTACTGTAGGCCCGGGCAATACTGTGCAATGTGCCCCTCCTTGTGACACCGGTGGCATACAATCATTCCCTGCTGCCTGTATGGTGGCGGTCCTCCCATCATTGTTGGCCACCCTAGTGGTCCTTGTTGCATAGGTCCTTGCTGTTGCGCTTGCGCGAGCTGTAGTCCCATCTGCTCTACCTCTGTTGCTAACTCTTGTAATTCCGTCGAGGTCGGCTGTGCCTGCTGTTGCACTGGCTGATGTATCGGCTGCTGCATCAGCTGTTGCATCAGCTGCTGCGTCACTGCTATCCCTGGCTAGTGTAGTGCGTATGGTACTACTTGGGCACGGAGCTGTAATGTCCTCGCCTCTGCCTGGTTGTGTGCTCTTCCACCATGGTACTCGTACCACTCCACGGAGCTCACGCAGGCATCAAGCATGCGTGGCTGTGTTGGCATGATGGGAGTCCGGGTGGCTTGGTCGAGCACCGCCAGGAAGTAGTCCACCATCTTGGTTCCTGGGTATGTGGGGAGCGTGGCCACGAGATAGCGGATGTGGTGTAGAAGGCCAGGGGGCACCCGGGACCATGCAAAACTGTTTTCTTCCCACGAGCCCAAGTAACCACCAAGGATAATTCTCACACCGAGAATATTGCACGTCCAATTCCCAGAGCGACACTCTATTTTCCATGCACGCATCCTTCCGAAAGCACATTACATGGCATACTTCATGACATCTGGCACGTACCACCCTTATTCAACCAATGATGTCCACGCATCATACATTGCACTTGGACAGGCTTCATTATGTGGAACAGCTTGCCCTCATCCTGAGCCGCCATGGCAATGGCCAATCACATGCTGAACCTCGGACTTAAGAATATCCACATGAGCCGATATTTTGTTGTGGGAAAAATGGTTTCAATAATTTATTCAAGTACCTTATGTACGAAAAACGACACATACTTTCACAGGTTTGGTCGATATATATGGAATATGTCCGGCTGAAAAAAATTGATGAAATATGTTGTACATTAATCTTTTCGGAACATCGTGATATTGTGTCAAGTATAGTTATTTGAGTGTTTAGTCGTTCAAACCAATCATATGGCCTGGGTTGAATGAGCGAATGTGCGGAGGATGTACCAGGTGTGAATGAAATATCGATCGCCACCATCGAGCAACTCGTCACTCAATGGCGGCGAGCCTCGATGCCATCCAGCGACATTTCACACGGTTGAGCCACACTTCTATACGTTCGACACAAGCAAGACTTGCATCGCCATCGGTACAAGACTTGCACCGATGGCTGTAACAAACCTCCCCCCTATTCCGTGCTGAACCCAACACTTTGGCACACTGGGGCTTGAGGCTGGTACGTCGGTGCGTTCCTCCCACCATGGCGTCTTCTCAACCCAATTCCAACACATGCTCAAACCGAGCATCCACCGCAGGTTCCAGTCCCACGGTAGCTGATGTATCCGCTGTATCGGCACAATTCAATGCCCATAAGTGGAATCCACCAAAGAAACGGGTCCTCACCGGTGATTTCCTCACCAAAGAACTGTCCAAGCAATACGAGCCCAAGCCAACGAGCAGCAAAAAGGCGGGATTTGTCTGTGGCTCGTGCACGAAGAGGGTGAGCGGGACGTGTGACCCCATCCGCGGCCACTTTGCCTGTAACAACCTGAATGTGGGGAAGTGTCCCCATCCCCCGCCAACATGCAGGGACGCGTTGGGCATGGAGCGATTTCCACCGCCGACAGCAGGATGGCAGCCATATAGTGTATAGCTGTACAAGGGAGAGGGCACCGAATGGGGGAAGAAGGACAAACCAGTGCCGTGGCTCAAGTTGTGGGAGGCCGAGCAGAAAGTAGCCCAAACAGCAGACAGGGGATTGACACTGCAGCACGACTTTAGTGATGACGATGGTGAAGACGCGGCAGGTCCAAGAAAGCAGGCAGCCACAAGAAGACTCGAGGGTGAGATACCTCTCTTTGACATCAACAAGGCCGCCACTTTTCGACAATCCACCATGGTTGAGCACTCTGACCGAACGAACAACGTGAAATGCCGGCTGGACATCGTAAAACTCATGTGCATTGCTGCTTTACCCATCTCCTTCTGCCGGGAGCCAACACTCATGGATGTCATCAAGTCAGGGAAGAAGACAACATTGAGCTTTAGGTTGCCAGCCAAAGGCACAGTGGTGGATTACTTGCTCCCGAAACTAGACGCACAGCTTGCTGAGCTAGATGCGCCTTCCTCTCTCCCTCTGCTGTCCTCCAGAGGTGGTGCGGCGGTCCCACCGTCGTGCCGGTGCATCGTTAGCCGGAGCACCGAGCCGTCCTCTAAGTGCAGAGTGCCCGGGGGTCATCATTCCTTGCCTGGCCCCAGCCTCCCGTCCTTGCTGCATCCTGCCTGGTGCACTTGGTGCCCGAGCGCATAGTAGGTCGCTTGTTTGTCGAGGGTGGTTGAGGATGGGCTTGCGTGTCCGGTCTTCGTGGAGCTGGTGGCCCGGGTGCTACCAGTGGTGGCTCATCTTTCAAGAGGCACCATTGGGATGTTGTCATCCACGCCTCATTCACCATGGCCAGCACCTTCTTCCACACTTTGGGGACATCCCTGTTCCTCAGCACCCTCATGGCCAGCACCGCCTTCCGAGCCGCCACTCCCTTTGGTCCTGGCAATACCACTGCATTGCGATAGAGTTGTTCCACCGGGTGGGCGTCCGCATACGAGCGCGGTGCTTCCGTCTCCCTCGTGCCATGTTAGTCCTCGCTCTCTCCCGCTACTTCTGATCATGTGCCCTGGCCTCGAGGAGTCGTAATTTTGCAACACACTTGTCGCAATGATGTCATACCCCTGGCAGCATCTGCCTACAAGGCCGATGGAGTGGCTGGTGGCATCCTTCACACCACTCGGTGGTGTTGTAATTGCCACATTCGGTATAGTATAGGCGCCATTCCACCTCCGTCGCTTGCCGACGTCCCCTTCCTTGCTCCTCTCTCTCTCATCGCATCCTCTTTCAAATCCGATGTGTAGGCTAGACAAACGTACGTAATGGAGAGCCACACTGCAGTTGTAGCAGTATTTCTTTTGTGTCCTCACCGGCTGCTTGCACTTTCCGCATTCCTCCGTCTCCTCCACCATAGGGGCACTTAGTTCTAGTCTAGCAGCCTGTCCGCCCTCCTTGCCCATCTCCTACTCTTGTTCAACCAATCTCCGGATGCAGCCATTGCAGTGCCGTCCCTACCCCGGAATCTCGGTTCCACATTTGCGGTGGAGAGGTGCTTTGCATTCACAACACCAGGTTGCCTCCATGTAGACGTACGGCTCTCGGTAGGCTTTGCACCTATCAATCCAGCGCTTAGTGCAGGTCTGTTTCTTCTCTTGTCCTCTTTCTCTGCCATTGCCAGCATGATAGGTGCACACTTCTTACAACCTATCACCTTCCGCCGTATTCGCACCTTCGGATCCTGGCAAGCTGCATGCACAGGGTGCCTGCATACGAAGGAGCGAAAACAAGGTAGCCGCGCCCATCGGCTCCTAACAGATGCCACATGGCTCCTTCCGCAACTCTTCTTCAGTGTCTACTCCCATGCTCTCCCTTAGATTCGCCGCACAGACCTCACACATCTTAATGTCGTGCAGAATGTCCAGCTTGAGGGCATAGCATGCCAGATGTAGGCCGACCTTGCATCCTTCGCACACCACCTCCCCCTCAACGACAACTCGATTCTTACACGTTGCACACAGTTACCGAGCCACCTCATCCTCTTCTTCCTCTCTGTCCTGATCGTCTGTCTTAATGCTCAACTCGAGCTCCTCACCTCGCTGCTGCTCTCCCCCTTGCGTTAGTATCTGTTGTTTTGGCTCCTTCTGTGCTTCCAGCCGGGAACTGGTTGGCCATAGGGACCTATCTTCAGGGGGCAGTGGCTCCCACCTTAAAGGAGTGGTATTGATCAAACTGAGGTGCTCTCCTTGCATGAGTGGGGTTTCCCCTTCCCTCCCTCGTTCTTTTATTTCTCTTCTTTGCTTCGTGTCCCCCGGCCTGGCCTCCTGGAACCCCGTCCGCTTCTTTGTGGTTTCTCCCGCTGATCCTCTTTTGACGCCATTGACGCGTGCGTTTTGGGTGCCGCACCGGGTGCAGCTACTGCAAGAGGCAGCACTTCCTTTTCCCGCTGCTTCGCTGCTATTACTGATGGTGCTTGCGCCTTGGGCGCCGCGTCGAGTGCAGCTGCTGCAGAGGGCAGCACCTCCTCTCTTTGTTGTTGTTCTACTACTGCGAATGGCGCTAGCGCTTCAGGCGCCGCGCCGGGTGCAGCTGTTGTAGGAGGCAGCACCTTCTTTTCCCGCTACTCTGCGGCTGCTGCGGATGGCATTTGCGCTTTGGGTGCCGCGCCAGGTGCAATTGCTACAAGAGGCAGTACTTCTTTTCCCTGCTGCTCTACTACTGTTGCTGGTGGCGCTAATGCTCTGGGCGCCGCGCCAGGTACAGCCGATGTAGAAGGCAGCACCTTCTTCTCCCGATGATCTGCTGCTGCTGCTGGTGGCGCTGGCAATTTGGGCGCCGCGCCGTGTGTAGCTACTGCAGGAGGCAGCACCTCCTTTTCCCGCTGCTCTGCTGCTGCTACGGATGGCTCTTGCGCCTCGGGCGCTGCGCCAGGTGTAGCTACTACAGAGGGTAGCACTTCCCTCTCCCGCTGCTCTGCTGGTACTCCAGATGGCTCTTGTGCCTCGGGCTTCGTGCCAGGTATAGCTGCTATAGAAGGCAACACCTCCTTCTCCTGGTGCTCTGCTGCTGCTGCCGATGGCGCTGGCGCTTCGGCCGCCGCACCAGGTGCAGCTGTTGCAGGAGGTAGCACCTCCTTTTCCCGCTACTCTGCTGCTGCTACGCATGGCTCTTGCGACTCGGGCACCGCGCCAAGTGCAGCTGCTGCAGAAGGCAGCACATCCTTTCCCACTGCTCTGCTGCTGCTGCTGATGGTGATGGCGCTCCTGGCGCCGCGCCAGGTGCAGCTGCTGCTGAAGGTAGCACCTCCTTTTCCCGTTGCTCTGCTACTACTACTGGTGGTGCTGGTGCTCCCGTCGCTGCGCCAGGTGCATCTGCTTTAGAAGGTAGCACCTCCTTCTCCCGCTGTTCTGCTGTTGCTGCCGATGACGCGGGCGCTTTGGACGCTGCGTCGGGTGCAGTTGCTACAAGAGGTAGCACCTCCTTTTTTCCGTTGCTATGCTGCTGCTGCGGATGGCTCTTGCGCCTTGGGTGCTACGCCAGGTGCAGCTACTGCACACGGCAGCACTTCTCTCTCCCGCTGCTTTACTGCTGCTGCGGATGGCTCTTGCGCCTCGAGCATCGTGCTAGTGCAGCTACTACAGAAGGCAGCACCTCCTTTTCCCTCTGCTTTGCTGCTGTTGCTGATGGTGTTGGTGCTCCGGGTGCCGTGCCGGGTGCAGCTGTTGTAGAGGGCAGCTCTTCCTTCTCTCGCTGCTCTACTGCTACTGCCGATGGCGCTCACGCTTCGAGCGCCACGCCGGGTGCAGTTGCTGCACGAGGCATCTCCTCCTTTTCCTGCTGCTCCGCTGCTACTCCGGATGGCTCTTGCGCCTAGGGCCCCGCGCCAGGAGCAACTGCTACAACGGGCAGCATTTCCCTCTCCCGCTGCTCTACTGCTACTGCAGATGGCTCTTGCGCTTTGGGCGCCGTGCCAAGTGTAGCTTCTGCTGAAGGAAGCACCTCCTTTTCCCGCTGCTCTTCTTTTGCTGCTGATGGTTCTGGCGCTCCGGGTGCCGCACTTGGTGTAGCTGCTGCAGAGGGCAGCGCTTCCCTCTCTCGCTGCTCTGCTGCTGCTGCGGAAGGCTCTTGCACCTTGGGTGCCGTGCCAGGTGCAGCTGCTGTAGAAGGCAGCACCTCCTGTTCCTGCTACTCTGTTGCTGCTGCTGATGGTACCGGCGCTCCGGGCGCTGCGCCGGGTGAAGCTGCTACAGAAGGGAGCACCTACCATCCTTGTTGTTTTGCTGCTGCTGTCGGTGGCGTTGGCGCCTCGGGCGCTACGCCGGATGCAGCTGCAGCAGATGATAGCACCTCATTTTCCCGCTGTTGGGGTCTCCTGGGGCGCACTCTGGATGTTGTTGCGGCCGACAACAATAGGCTTAGGCTATGTTCAGCAACTCCTGCTGCCGATGCGGGTTGCTCGTCCCCCATACGAGGCATCATCACAGCATGCGTCCGCTGCACCCGCCTTTGTCGCGTGGCTGTCGTTGCTGCCCCAGATGTCATTCTGAGATGTTAGTATGCATGCTTTGCTCTCGACCCTGGTTGCCCTTGTGCCTCGGGCGTCGTATTTGCCGCAACCGCGCAAAGAGAGAGCTATTGCTGGTCTTCTGGCACAGTCCTTGGTGGCACCTCCTCAGTGGTCCTAGGCCGTCGGGTAGGGAGCTTATCTTTCTCAGCCCGACGTCGCTTCTTATTGATGTCTTCCTTCTCCGCCATGGCATGTCCTCTCCCTGTCTCTGCATCCCTTTCTTGCTGCTCTTGTTGTTGTTGTGTTGCGCTTGTTCCAGCTTCCTGCTCGTGTGCTTCCTTATCTTGCTTTGCCGAGGGCGGCACCCCAATACCCGACGAATTGAGTCGGGTCCCCCCGGCCATAGGTTCAGGTGTGTCGGCTGCGGGAACTGCAGTTGTGGTGATTGGTGGGGAAGGGCGGTGTGGGAAATGGGGAGACTGGGGCACACCAGCAAATGTTGCAGCCACTTCCTCCACGTCGTCATTGTCAGAACATTGCTTGAAGAAGTAGTTGTTGAGTGGGTGCGGTCCGATGTGCGTGCAAGCCGCGAGGCGAGCCACAGCACTCGAGGCGCGGGCCGAACCTTTTGGAGATGTCACAGTACTTGAGGGACGAACACGACAGGTCAGGAGATCACAGAGCAACATGTGGACGCGATGCACAAGCACGTGCATTGAGAGACTGAAGAGAAACAGATTAGTTGGAGGAGCAAGCTGTGAATAAGTGGAGGCAGTGCCGAGGTGCGGGCCAAAAGGCCGCAGCGCTCAGGCACGGGCCTGCAGGTAGAGGAAACCACAGAGCAAGAGTGGGTGCGGTTCTGAGTGTGGACGAGTCGGTAGGAAAGCCACAGCAACAGCAGGACGAGCACTTGAAGGATGAGCGGAGCTGGAAGTGGACGTAGTGACAATGTGCGGGAAACTGTCACATGTCACGGGCGTTGAGGTAGGAGATTGATCTTCGGTGCAGCCGTAGTCTTGGCGGGCAGGAGAGCATGAGGAAGATTGGAATGCAGAAGGAGATGCATGAGGAGGATCAGAGTTGGCACTGGGGCAGGCCGAAGGGCCGAACAAGAGTGGGGGCAGGGCGAAGCCCGGGCCCAAGAGAAACAACTGAATGACCTTGGAAAAAGGTAACTAGTACATCACATGCAGCAGTACATATACTAGTCCTAGAGTCCTAGAGTTATTGCATAGAGCTAGAGCTACTCCTATGGTGGTCGGTACGAGAGACGTCACCGTAACCACCGTGCTTCTGCCATAGCTGATGCCAAAGGCGGAGTCGCGAGGCGACTCCGTATGTTCGTCGGGTCCGTTGTGGTTTTGGCGCGCTGGTCGTTGGTCAGGTTCGTTGTCGTGTTGTA
>SZWC01000145.1:357065-373707 GCA_023375785.1 Penium margaritaceum | reverse complement strand
TGGAAGTGGACGCAGTGACAATGTGTGGGAAACCGTCACATGTCACGGGTGTTGAGGCAAGAGATTGATCTTGGGTGCAGCCATAGTCTTTTCGGGCACGAGAGCATGAGGAAGATCAGAATGCCAAAGGAGATGCATGAGGAGGATCAGAGTTGGCACTGGGGGCAGGCCGAAGGACCGAGCCAGAATGGGGGCAGGACGAAGCCCGGGCCCAAGAGAAACAACTGAATGACATTGGAAAAAGGTAACTAGTACATCACATGCAGCAGTACATATACTAGTCCTAGAGTCCTAGAGTTATTGCATAGAGCTAGAGCTACTCCTATGGTGGTCGGTACGAGAGACGTCACCGTAACCACCGTGCTTCTGCCATAGCTGATGCCAAAGGCGGAGTCGCGAGGCGACTCCGTATGTTCGTCGGGTCCGTTGTGGTTTTGGCGCGCTGGTCGTTGGTCAGGTTCGTTGTCGTGTTGTAGGGACCGTGGCGCAAAGAGCCGGTAGCGGAAGTCTTGGCGGGGCAGTTGACGACCGTTGGACCGCGAATAGACCAGTCGTTGGCTGGTGCGCGGGAGGTGTGCTGGGCTTGCCGGCCGTTGCAGCGGGTTTCCGATAATCTTTGTTGTTTGGAGCTGAACCGGTGTGCCCACAATATTGATCTCCGGCACACTTTGTGGGAGGCAGCTTGGTCTTGCTCAGAACCCGTGGCAGCTGGGCATAAGTGTGGAGTGTGTGTCTTACGGTGAGTGACATATTTTCTGACAGTGATCGGTACCAATGCGAGGCGGGTGTTGCCCGGCCGCAAGGGACTGCGAGCGGACCGGGAGCTCCTCGAGTCGCTCACGGCGCACCATGATGTTGGTGGTGTGGCGGCCCTCGAGCCACACATAGACACCATATACGACTCAAACCTGGTAGCATTGGTCTAGAAGTGTCGCTTCATTGTGTCTTGCGTTGCCCACCTCCTCTCGTCTTGGCCGTTCACCGTCACCAACCTGGAATTCCTCGATCATGAAGCCAGCATTAGCACGGTCCACCCCTTGCTGTGCTACAAAAGGCCCCCGTGTTCTAGCCTCTTGGAGGCACATCTGAAGCCAAGCGCCCCATTGTTTCATGAATTCCACCTTCTCAGCCACAGTCGCGCCCTCTTCCCGTGGCGGTACCGGCGCGTCCGGCATGAGCGGGAGGGTAGCCATGGTCTAATGTTGCTGGTCGTGACGTATAATGTAGGGTGAGAAGCTGGTAGAAGAATGAGGCGTGATGTTGTATTCATAAACGATGTCTTCCAGCAGCTCGTCCTTGGGTGCATTGTCATCCGACAACTTCGTGATGGTCTACGTGATTGCCCCATGCATTCACTTGACCTGACTTTGCGCCTGCGGCCGGTATGGTACCCCATTCTCAATCTGAATGTTGAAGTACGCAGCCACTTCAACAAACGTCCCTGCAAAGTGCGAGCCGTTGTCGCACTATATAATTTTGCAGCCACCTTCCCTATAGATGACCTCTTCCTTCAGGAACGCTACGGCGTGCACTACATCAGCCTTGGGGACCGCCCGGGCCATGACCCACTTGGTAATGTGGTCGATGCCGAGAATCCAGTACAAGTTCTTGCGTTGGGGGGTACGGAGGGGGCCATGAAAGTCAATCAGAACCCTCTCCATTGGTGCGCCGAGGCGGGCGCATACGAAACAGGACTGGTGAATCCGTTGGCGAGGGTGATGGAGATGCAAATTCCACATGTGGCAATGACCTCCCCAATCTGCTTCTTAAATCTCACCCAGTAGACCTGTGGGACGAGAGTCTCATATATGGTGGCGGAGCGGGAGTGCATCCGGTCATGATCTTACATGATGACTTTGTCCTGTAGCGTCACCAGGGTGCACCAGCGTAGTGGGTATGCGTCGTCCTCACGCCTCCAAAGCCGCCCCTACAGCCACACATACTTGTCAAATGTGGCTTTAGCATCGGAGCAAACATGGACGTCCAGGTAAATGTCCACCATGGTGCGCGCGCCAGAGAGGATCTCAGCTCGTGCCCAATCTGACCACTTGTACGTCTTGGCCGGTGGTTCCTGCTGCCAGTGCTCCAGGTCGCCTCCAGGCGCCAGGTCCAGGAGACGACCTTGCATTTCCTCAAATGTTTACGGTGGTGGAGGCGTTCTTCAACCAACAGATTTGGCCTCGTGCTACTCGTCACCCTTCATGGGTAGTGGGGCGTCAGTCCTTGTGCGTCTAGAAGAGCTGCATGTGATGGTCAGGTCTGTCGTGCTTGTGGAGGTCGCGGTGATCGGACGCCGGATGCGGGAGGAAGTGCGCCGCGCGGTGGTCAGAGGCATGACAGCTGCAACATCAACCAATGGCCGGTAGGCCCCGGGAGGGATGACTCCTTCGTGTGCAGATTCAGGAGGGGTAGGTGGGTCATCTGCCGGAGCTGGTGTTGCCCTTGCCGTTGTCGGCGACTCTGTGAGAGGAGGGTAAGCCGGTTCAACTCCCATTTTGCCTCAGGACAACAGATGATCCACTGGCAGTACTGCTGCTGGGGATGCCGATGCCACTGGAGCAGGAGGGGAACAGGAAGGAGAGGGTGGACGGGGAAGGGGACCGAAGTCTGGAAGCGCGATCAAAGTTTTGATTCGGAGAGGAGAAGAGGGGGTGGAGGGGAAGCAAGAGAAGTTTGCGGCTGATCCACCGGAGGCGACGCAATTGTTGGAGATGTAACCGCTGCAACCTCTGGCGGCTTGGGCCGATGTTGCGCCGGATCCGCAACGCTCTCTACCTGAGTGGACGTTGAGGGAGGAAGGGCGTGCACCAAGAGCGGGGCGGCAGTCGATGGTGGGCGGTCAACAGAGGAGGGTTCCTCACGAGCACGGGGCAATTCTACACCGCTGGCACTGGAGTTAGACGTCGAAGAGGGAGAACCGAGTCGCTGACGATGAAGCCAGCGCATGAGCACTCTCAGTGCCATCCCATCACGGGGGTCGACAGTTCTTACAGGGAAGATGACTATGAGGCCCATATTATCATGCCAATCTGTCGCCACATGGAGGTATGAGGCCCTCAATATGATCCCCGAGCAAGCAAAAGGATGCAGGTTGGCAGGGAGAGGACCTTGCTGGCGACACTGCACCGCCCAGTCGAGAAAGCATTGGAAAGCTCGTGCTTCACGATGAAGAGAGAGATCGAGGGGGTAGAGAAAGCGAATGAAGTCATGGTGATGCAGGTAGAAGCTTCGCACCAAGAACAAAAGAAGATTGGGCTGGGTGCGTTCTGGGTGGGTGGGATCCATTGTCCACTGGAGGAAACAACGGAAAGCCACTGGTCTGGTAGTAGTGGAAAAATCTAGCGGATACAAGTGCCGCAATCCTTCAAAGTACTCCTCCCATTCATCTCGCAGTCTGTGCACTGTACTGTTAAGGAACGCCCGGGCCACGTCACGAACCAACTACTGTTGTAGGCGTTACTCGCGCTCCTCAATAAGTTGTTTCGCACGATCAACCAATGTGCAGAGGGTGCGGTATTGTTGCACGACATCCTCGTGTAGAGCCAGAACGCTCTCTTCTGCTGTAACATATCTCGCAACCGAGCACGATCCGCCGTCCACTCTGTCTCACACTCAATGTACTGCTGTTGTATGCTTTACATCTGCGCATCTAGCTATTGTAATCCTGGGGTCAGGCAGGCTATCTATACACGTGTTGTCCGGAGGTTTCGGCCCAATTCCGCCTGCCGGTCCATGAGTTGCTGTCCTTCCACTATGGATGGTTCGTCACCTCTATCTGCAACTTCATTCCATGCCTCTTGTAGGCGCCGCACTTCCTGAAGTCTCGTCTAGATGGCTGCTGCTTGGGCTTCGTGGTCCTGGAGATGCCGCTGCCGGTTTGCGCGGGTACACTCATAGGTGGCAAGAGAGTTCTGCACGTTGGCCAAGTTGTCGGCAGAGCTCTGTACATGCTCCTCATACACCATCACCAATGCTCGGAGTTGCTCCCAAAGTCTTTCCACTCTGCCTGTCCAAGCTTGATTCCGGGTTATGCTGGAGGCAAACGTCTGCCACAGCATGTCGTTGCTGCGGGGGTCACGCATGTTTCGCGAGGGCAGTGGTGCTGAGCATGGATTATCCATGCGCAAGGTATAGAGCATGTCATCTTCCTCGGCCATGGTGAGAAACACTGCTAGTGCACTGGCCTCGAACCTAGATGTTGCGGTTCGCCTCTGCCATGCGCTCAGCAAGGTGGTACTCATATCGTGCCCAGTCGGTCTGAGCCATGTCTGGCGTGAGACCAGTGGTGTTGTCATGCCGTTGTTGTTCAGTCGTAGTCGCGGGATCACTATCGCTGTTCAAAGGGTTCATAGCTGTGGATGTTCTTGGCGTTGACTGTCAGTTGCGTAACTGATGTGAACTGTGGGAATGGGAACTTGAGGGCTGTTGTCGGGGGCTGCGAGATACCGTCCTAGCAGCCCGAGGCGATCGGGCTGGCTGAGCGTGCTGCCTTGGACGTCGGAGGGCAAGAGGCATGTCGGGCTCTAGGTTACGTCGACGCTTGGAATGCCCACCGTTGATTTCCCCTGGTCACGTGAAGACGCGGCCGCGTGAAAGGACGTTGTCCTCCGAAGTTCCCGCCGATGCTTACATGCGTTGAGTGATGCGTGCATGCGAATCCCTCGGATACGGTGCATGATTCTCCAGGGAGTTACTACTATCCGTGGAGGTTGTTGGTGTGTCAGCGACGACTTTCATGAAGCGTGCCGCGGTGGATGGATCGTTCGCATGCCCGAGGTGGCTGGTGGGAAGTGCCGGCCTTGTCAGCAATCGCGCGTGCCGCTGATGTGGCACTTCCGTTGCTTCGTGTGTAAGTGGGACATGTGAGGGTGCCCCGTCATCGTCTTGTAGCGTCATGCATTTCCCCCCGAGCAAAATCATGGCGTCGCACAGCGTCAACCAATCGTTCGCAAGGAGGACATCGTACGTGGATGTTTCGTAGACCTGCACCAGCAAGCTCCGGTGAATGTTTCGGACCTGAAGGGGAAATAGGTCAATCAGTCCCTCCAACTGGGTGATCTCTCCTCCTGCAATTCGGAAGCGGAAGTCAACAGATCGGATGAGGTTTGAACAATTCAACCGCCGGACGAAACGCATGGTGATGGTGGTATGCATCGCCCCGGTGTCCACGACGGCAGCGAATCTGACACCGGCGATCCAGACGGAGCATGAGATGACCGTACAGGTGAACTCTGGCCATGGTTGGTGAAAAAGGGTCATGGGTCGCCACGCGAGGCCCCTTGCGTCGAGAATTCAACAAACGATCCATCGAGGTCCGTCGACACAATCCATCATCATGCGGTGGCCTGGCGATTCAAGCCAACAGCTCACCTTCCACCCAGATGGGACCAGCGCAGCGTTAATCTCCCCAAAGAAGGTCTCAAGTTGTGTAATTTGCCCTGGAAAATGAGTCAGGACGTCCACTTAGGCTAACGCGAGGTGTGTACGGTCAAAGAACTGCCAGATGGAATTTGCCACTGGTCGGTCTGTTTGTCCTTGTGGCGTTGGAGTCGCGATTGGCTCGGTGTGTGCCGCGGGTGCAGGGACAGGGTCGCGTCCCACTTGGCGAAGCTATTCCCTGTATTCTTTGTGCATCCATCCTGGCACATCCTTGAAGAGGTCAGTTTGTCGACGGTCGTTGATGTGGCCGATGTTTGCGTCGTACTGAGGGAAGCCCTCGAGCGGGTACGCCCAGTGGTACTCCTCAGCGGGAAGATCTTGCGCCTGATCCTGGATCAAGACTTCTCCTCCTGAAGGGGCTCGTCAAGAGGTGGCCCACTGCCGTATGTCGTTGTGTCGTTGGAGCTACGATCCTTCCATCCTTCACGTGGTAATCGCGTAAGAGCGTATACGTTCTGGTTCGCAGATGCCGGCTGATACTTGATCGTGAGATTTCATCCTTGGAGAAGTAATGCTCATTTGCCAAGGATGCCCTCATGATCTTGCGTTATAAGCAGCCATTGGAAGACCTGATGATCCACGAGGATGGTAAAGGGTTTCCCATTCTTTACATAGTCTCGGTAGAACTGGGTGGCCCACAAGACCGCCGGGCACTCTCCCTTCACAGGATGATATTTAGCTTCAGCATTGTTGAGCGCGCGGCTGCTATGGCAGACCACTCTCACCATGCCATTGTCCCCGCGCTGAGAAAGGATGGCCCTGATGCCTTCCTGTGAGAAGTCCGTCATGATGACGAATGGCAAGTTGAAGTTTCGGAACCCCAGCATTGGAGCCGTGATGAGGCGATGCTTGCTTTCCACCCATGCGAGCTGACAGGCCTCCTTCCATTCAAAGGAATCATCTTGGTGAGTGAGGTGTTGCAGAGGACGAACCATTTTCGCATGGTCACGGACGAACTTGCGGTAGAAGCTGAAAAAGACCAAGAAGATCTTGACCTGAGACGATGTAATGGGGTCCTTCCATTAATGGATGGCTGTAATCTTGGCAGGGTCTGTGGACTTTGCCAACATCCCTTGGGCACTGATGATGAATCCTAGGAACTCCATGCTGTCGGCCCCGATGATGCATTTGGCAGCCTTCAGACGAAGATTCGCCGATCGTAGGGCTGAAAACACGGCATCCAGCGAAGCTATCACCGCCTGGAAGCTTAATGCAGCGACCATGACGTCATCCACGTAACAGTAGGCGTTAGGAACGTCTCGTAGTACTTGGTCCATTACAAGTTGAAATGTAGCACTCGTATTTTGCAACCTGAAGGGGATACGGGTGAAGGCATAATGCTCGTCCGGGTTTATGAAGGTTGTCGTCAGCATTGAATTCCGGTCCATAGGAATGGTGTGGAAAGCAGATTTGACATCAAGCTTAGCAAACTAACTCTTTTCACGTTGTCGCTATTGGATGTCAACAATGAGTGGCATGGGGTAAGCGTCCTCAATGGTGACCTTTTTGAGGTCACAGATGTCGACACAGAACCGTTTCGTGCAGTCCGCTCTCCCCATGATCACCTGGTTGGAGCGCCAAAGGCTTCCCACTTCCATAATCACGCCTTGCTCCTTGAGTTCACGCAGGCCTTCATTAATGACATCTTCTGGTGCCAGATCAGGCGACGAGCATTCTACGTATGTGCAGGTGCATCACCTTTGTTGATGACGTGTACCGTGTCGACTGTCCCGATCTCTGTTGACTTGCCTACGAATACCTCTTCATGGTACGTAAGGAGTGTCAGAAAATAGTACACAGGTAAGACATATTAATAACGGTTCAGATCCTGGACCTAACCAACTTGACCAACGGTACTCCGGTCAATCGACCGTTCGGAACCTACTGTCAAGACACCCCCTAATAAAGTGACACTTGTGGCACCGTGTCCGGCTAACGGAAAAGAAGCCATTGCTCTACTTGTTTGTCCTGTTCTGTCTTTATATACCAAGGACGTTCATTCCCTCAAGTAAACTAGAACAGTTCTTCCCATCCTGTTCCCGTTTGGTTCCGAGGCTTTGCCGCCGTGTCTTCGCTCTGCCCGCACATCACACTCTTTGCCCTTGCCAGCCTCTCACAACTCTTCGCTCAGTCACTCCTGCTCCTTCGCTCAGCCCACTGACTCCACTGACCATCAGTCATTTCGCTATATCTCTCTCACCTCACCTCGTCTACCTCGGCTGCCTCCCATCTCAGCCTCGTTCAACCTCCGCGACTAACTCCTCGGGACCGCTCTTGCTTACATCACATCGCTGATGTCACTTGCTTGTTCCGACGCTTCTACATACTTCTGGTTTTGTTCTCATGCATGCATTCTTCTGACATGGTATCAGAGCATCAAGTAACATCACCTGGTGCCTTGGAATCGCGTCATCGCTCTGCCGCCATCCTTCCTCTATCGCTTCCGTTCACATTCCTCTGCCGCTGCTACTGTCACCTCGCGCCTTTCCACTTTGCCCGCAGCTGACATGAGCAGCACTACGAGTTCCTGCGCTGAAGAACCGCATCGTCATCCCAAGAAAGCCCTGCGCCCATTTCCGCGCCTGTGGCGAAAAACTCGTGACTTGTCCCTCATATCACCCGCAAGCAACTCTCGAGTTGCCGCCTGCCGTCAACTACCAAGAAGCTTCCTGCCTTTTGCCATTCCATGCCCCTTACTGCCTCTGCCTCCGTAAGCATCTCCACCTCTCGCATCTTGCCTCATCAGCCTCATCTGCTAATCCTCTCCAACATCCTCTGTCCGCTGGTGTCCATCATCTCGAGCCGCCTTCTCGCATCGCCTTCTCGCTCGTCAGGAGCTACAGCCAAAACTGCCGCCGTCAGGATATACGACACCACCTGTCTTCCTGCTCCCATTTATGAGCCAACTAGGGAAGAGGCCGTCACTCTCCTGACATCTGCAGTCTAGTGCCTCTGCCCGCTGCCTGACTCCCTCTGCCGCAACCAACTTCTTCCAGCTGACAGTATATCTAACACTACCAGTCTTCGTGCTCTCTTTTCCAAGCCAACAGGGAAACAAGCCGTCACTCTCCTAAACGCAAAATAAGTGGTTGTGTTGCTCTACCTCCCTGCCGCATCGCCCCTCATCGCATCTCCCTCCGCCTACATCGCTCCCTACCTCTCTTCTTGAGCATCATCATCAGCCTTCAGTCTTCACTTCTTGCATCATTCTCATCTGCTTCTATCAATCCTCCTTATCCTCACTCTAGTCTCCTCAGCTCCATCTATCGCCTGTTCCTACCTCACCGCCATCTCTCCGTCATCAGCATCCTCCACACAACCTTTGTATCAATCATCTCCATCAACATCGTTTTCCAGCTCACGTGGTTCCGCCCCTGTGCCCACTCATCCATAAATTGCCTCCTCCACATCCGTCTCACTTTCAGCTCTGCACAAGGATCCGCCCGGTCGCATCGCCTGTTCCGCGACGACCTGTGCCCACGCCAAAATTGCCTTCAGCGCACGTGGTTCCGCCCCTGCACCCACTGAGTCATCATCAGCCTCCGTTTCACCATCAGCAATAATCAACATCCGTGGTCAGCACAAGGATCTGCACGAGCTAGTTGCCCACTTTGCAGCAGCTTGCACCCACGCCGGTAGCAAATTTCTTGCGGTGCGTTGGCATCTGCCTTCCCCTTGCCGCATCCTACTCCCCTATTTCAGCAGCGCACGTGGTATCACCCCTGCACCCACCCCATCATCAATCACTCTTCCGTTATCAGCATCATCCTCTCGTCGGCACAAGGATTCGCCCGGTCGCATCGCCCATCCCGTGACGACCTGCGCCCACGCCGAAAACACCCGTCGTGCACGTGGTTTCGCCCTTGCGCCCACTCCATCATCAATCGCTCCTCTGCCGTTCGTGCCATCCTCTGCCCGGCACACGGATCCGCTTGGTTACATCGCTCGAGTCACGACGACCTGCGCCCACGCCGAAACTTCGCCCACACACATGGTCCCATCCCTGCGCCCACTCAGTCATCCATCGTTCCCTTTATCTTCAGCATCAACTCCTGGCCAACACAAGGACAGACCCAATCACATCACTCACTTTGCAACTACCCGCGTCTACATCAATAACATCAGCCACTCACAAGCCCTGGGCCCTGTATCCTCTCGGTCAACAAAACTGCCTCAACCTTGCACTACCCGCCCACGTACGGACAATGACTCACTACAATCCTCCCGACAACTTGCGCAGATGGGCCTGCAAACTTGGACAACCGGATACTGATCATCATGTGGTCCCCCTAATTGACCTCATCCCAGTGCTCAAGTTCGTGGATGAAGAAGACAACAACTTCATCGAATGGGAAGATGCACTAATGCATGTCACTCAAAGAGTAACAGTCCGTGGCTTCCGGCTCAAGGACTTATTCATAGCCTCTGTAAGATGGTCCTCTCGTCAACATCGGATCTACCGAGAGAACTACTGCTACGCTCTCTGCCATGCCCGGGCACTACTTCTAACAACCACAGACCAGCCCTTCCATGACATCATAATTGCGGGAGGCCTAAACATTCGCTCCATCCTGGATAACACCAAAGAGTTATGTACACAAGGAGAACCAGCCTACCAAATAGAATATCGGAGAAGAGTACAAGGAGGATACAATCCTCGAGCACTCAACCCATACCGGCTGCCTACACCTCCTCCGATGCCACCAACTCCTCCTCCAACACCAGAGCCCTCTTCAGATGACCTTGCTCTCTCAGAAGATTCATCCGAAGATCACACATGACGCCATTGGAGGAGTATCCACTTCGAAACCTTATCGGTGTGCCCAGGGGTATCAGAAACATAACACACCGATAAGACATCTCAATAACGGTTAAGGTCCTGGACCTAACCAACTTGACCAACGGTACTCCGGTCAATCGACCGTTTGGAACCTACTGTCAAGACATCCCCTAATAAAGTGACACTTGTTGCATCGTGTCCGGCTAGCGGAAAAGAAGCCGTTGCTCTACTTGTTTGTCCTGTTCTGTCTTTTTATACTGAGGACGTTCATTCCCTCAAGTTAACCAGAACAGTTCTTCCCATCTTGTTCCTCTTTGGTTCCGCCGCTTCGCCGCCGTGTCTTCGCTCTGCTCGCACCTCGTACTCTTTGCCTTCGACAGCCTCTCACAAATCTTTGCTCAATCACTCCTGCTCCTTCGCTCAGCCCACTTACTCCACATACCATCACTCATCTCGTTAGCTCTCTCTCACCTCGTCTACCTTGACTGCCTCCCATCTCAGCCTCGTTCAACTTCCGCGACTAACTCCTCGGGACCACTCTCGCTTACGTCACTTCACTGACGTACACTTACTTGTTCCAACGCTTCTGCCTACTTCTACAGCTATTGTTCTCATGCCCGCATTCTTCTGACAAGGAGCTCCTTCACTTATTGCCGCTGCTGTTCTGTCAAGCGCTCATGCAGCATGTGATCCCATCGGTGGAAATGTGGGACTGTGGATGGAGGCGGCTCTTCATCCCCCACCAGATCGGCCTCAAGATCAAGATCAGGATCCCAATAGTCATAGACTTGTACGTTAAAATTGTGAGAACCACCTGGTGAGATGGTGACGGCATTTGATTGACGCGGAGGTGGTTCGTCATCGAGGCGCAGCCAGTGGACGTCGCTCATATGCTCCTCGTCCATGTCTTCAAAGTTAACATCTTCACTGAGGGCAGTGTCGCAGTTACATACGAGCATCTTTCCTTTACGCTCCGCCTCCCTAACGAGATCATCTGGGGTCAGTGGTTGCATGATCATCGGCAGACGTGGTCGATTTGACGTTTGAGGAGGCCCAGAAGGAGTTGAAGTGGTGGGTGCCGGGGTGAGGTCATTGGAGCTTCTGTCTATCTTGCTGTGGGACAGCCATTTGGGGATGTCTATCGACGGCATAGGTATTCTACCCATGGGGAGCCGCGGTCGATCATCCGTCGGAGCAGCTTGTGCTCGTGTAGAGCATGACTAGAGGGGTATCGGCGTGGAATTCAGCATCTCTACTCTCTCGGCATGTGGCGAGATAGCGGGGGATGCATCGTGCTTCGGGGACGCCAAGGTAGAATTCCTGGCAGCGTAGTCCTCGGCACAGGCCTCCCCCAATGAGAAGGGGTGACCGGACTCTGTAGGAATTGACGTCCTTTGGCCCACAATCAGGACTGCACATGTGGTATATCGTAACGAGGTCAGCTGCATGACTCTGTCAGCATAGAACAAGCCTACTTGTCGAGGGATCAGGTATTCGGTTCCTAACAGGACGTCGTAGGTGCGGGCCACCGTGACGTGCATCCGTACGACCTCGTGGATGAGGCCAACCTGCAGGGGAAGATTGCCCACGACACCATGTCCTACATCCAATCCGCCGGATGCATTCATAAACACCTTGGATGTCGGTTGAATATTGTGTTGCCAGCCAACCGTTTGCAGGACCTGGAGTGTCACCATGGTGTGAGTGGCACCCAGGTCCATGATTGTTAAGAACTTTTTGCCACATATCCACACAAAACAGCTGACCACCGCATGGTGAGGAGCCTGTGTTTTCGGTGGTGCAGGAGGCATGGGCCGCCACCTCCAAGTGTTAGGTTCAGCTTGCATGGCTACCTTGTTGAGTCGATCATGTGGGGCCTGGGTACAATTGAGGCAAATGCCGGCTAGGCGAAGCTTCTCAGCATACTCCTCCACACCTACTGCGAAGTCCTGGAGGTGGGTGGGATTTTTGTGCAAGTATTCCCCTAGGGATATATCCTTGAAGGGACGAAGAAAGGTGGTTTGAGCACCTGTCGTGGGCTTGTTGTGTGCCGAGGGTGCAAATGTCACCCTGTCGCGACGAGGAGGCGTGGGACCCCTCGGTAGGTGCACGCGCGATACGGGTGGGGGCTTCAGATGCATCGCCAAAATCTGATTTGGTAGGCGGGTGGAGCGCGCTTTGACACATGTTTGTAGGTCTGCCTCGGCCCGTTCCTGCTGTTCCTTGTATTGGTGCATGCGCTCGTACATATCCACAATTGACCATCCTTCCACACCTTGTGCTTGGGCCACCGTGACCAGTTCCTGTTCCGCAGCCGTTGGAGGAGTTTCTGTGGGTTGTTCCTCAGAGCGTGGAAGACCCAGCTTCACGTTCCGTGGAGGCGTGTCTGAGGTAGATGGTTAAGTGGATGATGGCATCTCTCCTGTTTCCCTCTGATGCGCATACGCTTTCCATTGTGCTGGTCCATTGCCTGTTGGACCAGAGGGACAGTTGGTGACGTTGGGACCGACTGCCTGTTGACCAACCGTAGGTCCTGGTCTTGTTGATCCGCGTCCTTGGTATTGTCCTCCTCTGGGTGGCATGCCGGGTACCGGGCCGGGGTTGGGACATTCTCAGCAACGGTGGGTGAAATTTGCACACCCATAGCAACTCTCGGGTTGGAATTTGTGGCCATTCATTGGGTTGGGTACTGAAGCTCCTACTGGCAAGCGGAAAGTGGGAGCCGTATGTTCCTTTGGGGCTGATTGCTCTTGTGCCGATTGGCCTTTGATCTCCCTTTGCTGATGTTCTGCTTCCTCCTTCAGCGCGTCCAATGTACTGAATTGTCGTATGTCGAACGTGTTGGCAATGAATGGGATAAGGGAATCATGGTAGTATTCTTTTATCGTGGACAAGGGTATGTCGATGCAGCGCGTCGAAATCTTAGTGAATTTGTCATTTTGTAGCTTGATGTTTTCGCCGGCCTTCATACGGATAATGCGAATTTGGAGCTCTGCTTCCTCGAGGCTCATAGGGTCAAATCTCTTCGTCATCCTGTTTGCCAGATGATCGAAGTCCACAAATGGACATTCTCTATGCTATGTAGTGAACCACCCCAAAACCTTCTCGTACATTGCGAGATGTACCGCTGGGACGATGTAGTCCAGAGATTACAGCCCATAGTCGAGGTAGGTGTCCAAGTTGGACAGCCACATTGCTGGGTCCTCCTCTAGTTCACCTTTGAAGACGTCCAGCTTTGGGAGGGTGTAAGAAGCCTTTGCAACTGGATTTGAAGCCAGTTCCTACGGAGGCAACACCTCCACCTGTGCCCGTGGCTGGGCCCCCAGGCAAAGTCGATGCGCTTGCGCCACGCCAAATGTTTTGGTACCAGCCGATGAAGCGATTCCCCCTCCCCTCGGTTAGAAACGTCCTGCATTGGTTCCTCCAAGTGCAGAACTCCCCATTTGCTGTCTTGCCGAACTCGCCTATACTCGCACGGTGTACTGCTTGCCTCCGTGAGCCCCTGATCCTTGCCCGGATCCAGCCATACCCCCTGTCGCTCGTGATATCTGCTGGAGTCTGCCTGCCATGGGAGTGGCTGATGCTTTGCTCGTTTGATGATGAGACGATTGCATCATGGATTGGACAGGTGGCACCGTATACTTGCTTGGCGCGGCCCCCATCGGGATGTGCGCCTCTCCCAAGGTTCTTACTTGCCTGGTGGCTCCAGCCGTGGATGAAGGATTGATGCCTCCTTGACCTGGGGCTTCTCGGCGGCGCGATGTTGCCAAAACAGAGGACGCCTTGTTGGCTTGCCTCTGGTGTTGGGACTGTTGCCCACATCTCTATGTCGTGATGTCATTATGGATGGGCCTTCCCATCGGGATTCCCTTGTCCGTTGTTCCACGACCTCCGGGCTCCTCTACGCACGTGGTGGAGAGACACCGATGTCTGAGGTTGGCCATCGGGGGTGAACGACTAGACGGGAGGGGACTGCCCGAGGACGGAAGGTCACATGCTGATGCAGAGAGTGCAAGGCCTGTAATGAGGGATGATACAGTGATACTTATTCTTCTTCTGCCCGGTCATTATTGGCATCGTCCAGGCCTGCACATTCCCTGTCATGGATTACAGAGGGTGCGGGTGAAGACGTCCTCGAGGTAGAGAATTCGAGGCGCCGCGGTGCATTGTGTTCCAGAGTCATCTCCACTACTTCGTAAGCAGTTCTTCCATCCGGAGTGGCGACCTCATGGAGTAGGACGGGCCCCTCGTCTGCCGCGAGCTCCTGTTCGTCATCGGACACATTGTCCTCCACTTGCACAAAGTCCCGCTGCCCGTTGTGGTTGTGTACATCGTCGTTCTCTGTATCTTCTGGTGTCGCGTCGACCAACTGCGCTTGTCGAATAGCATTCCATTCTCAAAGTTCCTTGAGATGTCGTAGGTGAAACACTTCTTCTTCATCGGGATCCATCTCGTTCTCCTCGTTTAACAAATGTGGGGACCGATCATCTACCGGATCAGATTCAAATCTCGGGTCCAACCCTGGAGGATTTTTTGGGCTTCTCTTGTAGCGATGAACGGCGGTTGTTCGGCTCATCCTATCTTCTCAAAGACGTAGGGAGGGGCAGGACTCGCCCTCGCGTTGCCAATGGTACGGTTAAATGATCCACCGGCACCGTCATTTTGTTCTTGCGCCTCGTAAGACGGTAGGGATCACCACCACGGTCAGTAGAATTGTCGAGGGCGGGTCGCGTGCGCCTTCTTCCATCCGGTTGAAGATGCGACGGCTCCCTTCCCGGATGACTGCGCTTTGAAGCGTGGACCGATATGAAGGCACCTGCCACACTCATAACAGAAAACAAGTGATTCCACGCTCACCGCACCATTAACACTGTTATACCCTTTTTCGCCATCGGCCGGAATCGGGTCTGACAGCAAGCATGGGTCAACTCTCGGTCACCAATCGCGCTGCGCTATCACCGAAACTACGTTCATTTCCTGTCCTATGTCGCTCCTTTTGCCTTGCGTCTTCCCTGCGTGTTCTCACTCTCAATCACTTGTCGTATCATTCACCGTATTAACCTGGGGAGTATATCTCACATGTCCCTATTCCTCAGCCGGCTCACCACCGTGGTTATGCTACTTTATGCTATTCATTAGCCTTCAATCACTGACGAACAATCATCCGCCGTATGGCACAACTTCAACTAACACAATCATTCCCGATAGCACATCTGAGGTAATACTAAACACCACTGTGGTTATTCGAACTATAATTTTCCTTAGCATTCGATCAGTGACGGGCGATCATCCATCGAATGAAGCGATACCCAGCAAGATAATCCCAACAACACGAACAAAATAATGTGGATAATTGAAGTGCTTGCGTTTAGTCCATGAGCGCACACACAATCAACATCCCGTTGCTACACATGCAATCCCTCCCCTACAATTTATCAAGCTGCATGCGCAAACCGTAGGCTTCCTGAATCGTCGGATCATCGGCCGGAGCTGGTCCCTGGAAGAACACAGTGCGGCTCACGCGGCCTTGCTCACTCACTCGTGGCACGGCGCGGCGTAGCTCCAATGGACCGTCGACGCGTCGACCCGTGCGGGAATAGGTGCGCGTCGGGTCTTAATCCCGCAGGCGGAAGAGTTCTTGTCGGTACCGATGCTAGGCCCGGAACGCCTCAGCCCGTTCCTCGACAACTTCTACGGCACGTCGTCCGACATCACGGGCCACCTCTTGCCAACTCTCCACGTGACAGGGCTCGTTGTCACGGGGAAGTCTTCGCAGCCATGGTTGCGTGAACGACTCTAGGAATCCACCATCCAGGTGATGCGACCATTGCATCACTCCCAGGATGGTCCGTGCGCCAAGCCGGTGGGGCACATTGCCAGCTGCAGATGGCGTAGAAGGTCACCGGCGAGTCTTGGGTGGCTCTGGTTGAGCTGGGCGACTGATGCTCTCGCAGAAACTTAGGACCAACCCATGATGGCTCCGTCACGTGCTCCTCAGGAAGCGGTCTTCCCATCTGGGGATGGATACGCACTCATACACACACATACACACCCTCTCAGCCCGGTCTAACTTCTATACTCAAGCTTGTCGCGAGGCGGGACATGGGTCCCGCTCGACGGTTGGGGTCGAGTGAGGGGCAACAATATCCCAGTCGTGCTGGCGACCGCTGGGCTCGTCTCCCACGCCGGGATCTGGTCAGGAGTCACTTGTCGGGCACTCACTTGAGCATCACTGGCGTTAGGTCTGAACGTCTCAACAATGTTCAGAGTCAGCAGTCGGCCTGTAGTTTGTTTGACAGACAGCAGCCAATCTCCTCTTGTTCTACCCCTCTTATCCTCCCCTCGCATTTTCCTTTGAATACCTCCATCCCGCTGGCTAGCCCCTTTCGCGGCTCGCACATCAAAACGCCGTTGGATAAGGCG